>JAPKID020006737.1:0-10525 GCA_026931265.2 Tropidonophis doriae | reverse complement strand
TTTGTATTGGTTTTTAATTTCCCTGTACGCCGCCCCGAGTCCCTTTGGGGAGATGGGCGCGGCTTATAAATTAGAAAATAAATAAATAATTAAAATAGCTAGGTGACTTCATGCCAATCACTTTCTCAACAGCCTCACACTGCTGTTGTTAATGAGAAATTAACATTATGCTTACTATCTTGGGTTGTACAAAATAAAGATGGGTTGTATATTTAATAATAATCAAGCTAAGTTACAAAGTAGTTTGCACAGTTGAAGCACAATAAAAGGGCATTGTCTTATGTGGAAAATGTATTGTGCAATAAAATAAGGCCAAGCATTTATTTTGGGGCTCAAAAGAAAATAAGACCTGTCTTATTTTCGGGAAAACACAGAAATAGACAACTTCTTCACTTTCTTTGTGCTCAGAAATAGAGCAATACCGTATTTTTCAGAGTATAAGATGCACCGGAGTATAAGAAGAGGCAAATCTTTAAAAAAAATAGGTGGGTATATAGAGGGAGAGAGAGGGAAAGAGAGAGAAAGAGAGAGAGTAATACAGTATGTAGGGAGGGAGAGAGAGAGTAAGTAGGTAGGTAGATAGGTAGGTAGGTAAATAAAGGGATAGAGAGAGAGAGAGAGAAATACAGTAGATAGGTAGGGTGTGAGAGAGAGAGTAGGTAGGTAGGTTGGTAGGTAGATAGGTAGATAGAGGGGAGATAGAGAGAAATACAGTAAGTAGATTGGTAGGTAGGTTGGTAGGTATATAAGTAGATGGGGAGAGAGAAATACAATAGGTAGGTAGTGAGAGAGAGAGTGTAGATAGGTAGGTGGGTAGAGGGATAGAGAGAGAAAAATAGAGAGAGAGAAATACAGTAGGTAGGTAGAGAGGTAGAGAGAGTAAGTAGGTAGGCAGATGTTTCCAGGTGTATTTATCCATGTGCTGGAGAAGGAAATCACTGATAACCTGTAGCACCTAAAACTTTGTGTCTGCTGGCACAGCACTTGACCAATGTAATTCTCATTAATCCCTCTAACTAAACAGCCTGCTGAAA
This sequence comes from Tropidonophis doriae, assembly GCA_026931265.2. Classification (NCBI taxonomy): domain Eukaryota; kingdom Metazoa; phylum Chordata; class Lepidosauria; order Squamata; family Natricidae; genus Tropidonophis; species Tropidonophis doriae. The sequence goes on along the minus strand of JAPKID020006737.1, from coordinate 9,491 downwards.
GGAAAAAAAAAGTTTTTGCTCTCTGCAAACCTCCCCAAACATGCCTGTTTTTTTAAAATAAAAGGCATGAATAGTCGGGTGGGGTGGGGTGAGCGAAAAACGGCCCATTTTCACGAAAACAGACCTTTTTTGCCATAAAAATAGCATGCATAGCCAGGAGCTGTTTGAAAGCCTCCATAAGCCTATCCATGGCCATTTTGGTGAAGGAGACGGGGCTTCAGGAGGCAAAAAAATATATGCTGTATTCGGTGTATAAGATGCACCCAGATTTTCAGCCTCTTTTTAGAGGAAAATACTCTGAAAAATACGGTATTTGAAGTGATTGACACAAAATAAAGAACAATTCACTCTTTCTTTTTTTTCCCTATCCCAAAATATTATACTGCTGTCTCATTTATCTGGCAACCAACTACTGTGTCAGATCTTAGTCATATGTACTATTCCCAAATCAGGATTTCCCCAACACATGCCTGACTTAGTAATAGTCATTCTCTGAGCCAGGCTATCTCAACTAGGAGGAAAGATGAGATGTAAGAAATGACATTTTTGGAATATTATTCTCTTAGTTGATTGTTCCTATCTGATCAATAAGATGCTAACCATCCGTTTACAGGCTGACTCTGTGATCTTAAGTCCCAGTCATTATTTGTACTGACATTAAAATGTATATCCTGGAGTCATGTATGTGGATTACCCTTATTGTAGTTCCATTAGCTATAGCTTGACAGCACAACAGATGATTTACCTGGCAAAGGATCCAAATTCAATAGCTGCAAATCCAATTGGAAGGGCATATGGTAAAAGACCTCTACTGGAGACTTTGGAGAATAACTTTTTCAGGTAGCCTGGATATAGAAAACTACACAGATAAAAAGTTTTGACTTTGTTTAGGTATATACTTTCCTCTGCTCTAGAAATAGGGCAATCAGTGTTAAAAAAGAATTTTCCACTGATCGCTCACTTGGGTGCTGCCAGTACAAGTATAATACTGCTATAATATTTCAAATGCTCATATGGGAATTACTTACATTGGCTGAACAGGCAAATAGGTTACATAATTAATCTAAAAAAATTAAACCAAAAATTCAAAGCATCTCTTTTATCTCTCACCCAGCCAGCAGAGATCAAAGTCAGAAATGCTTTCAAGAAAGAATTTTTCTTTTGGAGTGCCAGCTGTCTCCATGGATGAATTAGCAGCCTTTGCTGAATCTTACAATCAACAGGTTCATCGGACTGAGGCGAGTCAGGAGCCACGACACTTTGAGAGAACAGGATCAAGGGTGGGGCAAATACAACATCTGGAGAATTCAGATGATTTTTATAGTAAACGCAGGGGAGGAAACCGTGAACCCGTAACAGACCCAGAACGGGGTTGGAGATACAGTCCACCTAGGAGACGTATGCATGAAGAGAAACACCTGCCTTGGTTAGTGTGTCGGACACCTGGAGGAAGTCAGAAGTATGATCACACCTACCTTACTAGCGCCCTCGAAAGGAAATCACGAAGCTATGATGAGAATGGTGAACATAGTGACACGCCTTCAAAGCTCAGCTCACAATCCAGTCAAAGGGGAGGATCTTACTATGCTTGGTCACCACCATCAACTTATAAAGCAGAACAGCAGCAGCAACAACCTCCTCAACAAGAGGAAGGAGAAGATACTCTGCCACCTTATAGTGAGAGGGAATTGAGCAGGGGTTCTTCATACAAAAACAGAGAACAACCTAACTTCAATTCATCAGAGAAGAAGAGGAAAAAAGAGCCCCCCAAATCAGTGAGGCTATGTTTGATACCCTTGCTCTGGGGGATAAATGGGCAGAATGTTTATTGCATTTTGATTGAACGATTCGGAGACGTTGTGTACTCTGGATTTAATGTTAAAGTTGCAGTTGGCAAACAACAACCCCTCACTACTTTTTCTTTATCTCAGTGAATATTGCTTTTACAACTCAAAAATGCCCATTTAAACATGTGGCCAGATGAAAAGGATAGTGCAAAATTCAGTATGATAGATTAAGAGAAATGTGATGAAGCAAAATATGAATTCAGCAAATGTGTGTCATGGACAGAAGGGTACGCCATGAATTCAGTAGAAATTGTCCTAATGTCATCTTAATCAGGGGTCCCCAACCTTTTTGGCACCAGGGACCGGTTTCATGTAAAAAAAATTCCACGGACCGATGGGAGCTTCCAGCAAGTGAGTCGAATCACATGGGCCGAGCGCCCATTTGGTGGTCACGTGGAACCCGAGGCTCACTCCGGCCCAGTTACTATCAAGCCATGGACCAAACACTGGTCCGCAACCCAGGGGTTGGGGACCCCTGATCTTAATTTCATCAGTAAAAAGATAATTGTTTATTAATTTACACCTCTAAGTTAAAGAATTTAATATTAGGCCATAGACAGTTGCGATCACATGATTTTTCACTTCCTGCTTGAGTCACCGGTTCCAATTGTGGTCCCTGAATGAGGATTATCTATATTAAATATAAACTTCAGGTTGTGCTTATGAGAAAACAGATTAAAGGGATGGAGACAAACTGTCCACACAAGTTTTTAAGGTTCCTATGAATGAATGAATAAATAATTCATAGCCACCTTTCTTAGCATGATCATTATATATAATACACATTAAAAAAAATCAATGAAAATCCATATTGATTACAATTAGCATGTGACAAGCCTCCAGATCAATTATATTTTACTTATAGGATAGTCCCTTGGCCATTTCATTCTGTTCCTTGTTTTGTCTCTTGTCTCTTCCTAGACTAATTCTGAAATGGATAAATATTTTTTCCCCATCCATTGGGCAAAAGTTTTTTTTAAAGGAGGACCGAATGCTTGATTTCTTTGAATTGTGGGATCCATGTGAAAAGAAGCACAATGATTTTTTGCCTGTTTCACATGGAATAAAAGAAAAAAAGAGGAAAGGGAATTTGCCTTAATGTATAAAAATAATTGAAGACCCTTCCTTTTATTTTGTTTCTTTATTTATATCATATAAAGATCCCTTGCTCTTGAAGTGAAGCCTTTCTTCTTTTTGTCTGAAAGAATAATAACTTGACCAAACAATATTCCATGGTACTGAATATTGTCTTACTAGGGGATCATTATTTCAAAGGAGTAGGGGGAAAAATAGAACCCCTTTGATGGAGTGTGTACTTGGGAGATTTTTAACTCTAAAAAAGAGGAATACAACATGAAACCCTTCTATATTTTTCATTATTTTCAATTGGAGAGTTGTGCAGGTGTGTATTAGGGATATAATGGCAGAAATGTTTGACCCTTTTCATTTTATGGTTTTTTGGGGGGGGAGGACGTAAAACATTGGTATGTTATACTCCCATCTTTGTTGATTGCTTTTATATTTTTGCTTCTCTTTTCTTGTTTTTCTCAGAACGAATTTCCAACAAGGATGTCCCTTGTGGTTTGATGTTGCTATAGAAGAGTTATCTTAATGGACTGGGAATACAGAAGCAAAGTCATGAAGTCTTAAAGAAATAAATTCTTTCATAGGGTACATTCAGAGATGTGTATGTTTCATCTTGAGAACCTATATCATAGTCAGTGTTATCTAGCTGATCTCATGCAATTGATGGTCTAACCCCTTAGAAGGTAACAGCTTACTTGACTAGGAAATGAAACACAAAGGTTTCTTTTGGCAAATTTATCCTCGGATGTCTTTCTGAAAAGGTGCTGCCTTTATATTCTATCTTGAGCCCTCTCTGGAACATTTGCAGTTTTAGAGAAGCAATTTCAATGTATAGTAGAATTTTTGTTTTCTGATACTGCAGACTTTCCACATGCACTGGATCTTATGTTTCACAGGAAACATTGCCGCAGGTTCAGGTACTTTGTCCCAGTTCTCTGCTGAATCACATACAGATAGAAATAGAGACTTCATATAAATACTTAGTGATTGTTGTAATTTAAGAAATACTTTTCAAGAACATCTGGAAAAGGAAATCTTCATCCTTTTGGAAATGTCTTGAAACAGAGACGTGGAGCATTGGACTATGAAGGACAAAACAACAATGTATGACATCTGAAGTTCATTTGTTATTGTTTTTTAATGTCCTGTTCATTCAGTAATGGGAGATGCCAGTGAGATTAATGTTTTATTTTGAAAGTGAAACTCAATATATTTTGCTGTAATGAAAATGTTCCATGTTATTTTGCTATTGTCTGATATGATGTATCAGCATTGCCTTATAGATAAAGTATAGCCATAAAAGGTTTCAGCTAGGGTTACTGAATGGTCCTATCATAAGATGAGCTCAAGCACAGGTTCTGCTGACAATACTCTTTGGACAATTATCATTGTTTTAGAAAACCAATTGGGAGGAGACACTACAACTAGAAAGAATAAAATGAGATGCAAAGAAAATGCATACACACACATACAAGAATACATACATACATAGAGAAAGTGAAAACAAAGAATATATCTATGTAAATCTCTTTCTCTCTCTCCATTTTTTATACTCATACACAGATCAGTATTACTTTGTGATTGTTATTTCTGGTTGAGACTATTCTAAAAGCAATAGAAAAAAAATCTTAAAAATAAAAAAGTTGGATAAATGTGACCATTAAGAACTACTTCATGTTTTTTAAATTTTTTTGTAAAGCGTTAATAGTCTTACAATTGGGTGGCAGAATGAGCAGCTTAAAGAACACTCGAGTTTGTTTGTTTTTGTATCATGTTGAAGGCATCAGGAAATTTTAAAAACCCTCAACATTTTCCCATCCTTTTTTTTTAATAATAAAAGGGTTTAAAATATCTAAACAAAAACAAAATGTCTAAAATTTTGAACGATTCCATGTGAAGACACAGAAAATCTGAGACACTTTCCAACCTTATGAAACTTTGATTTATTTAAAAAAAAAATTAAACTAGCTTTATTTTGTAATATTGCAGAAGACATGCTGTCACTTTTCCTTCTGTTAACAAATAACACAAGGATCCCTGTTAACAAATAATAGCAATGATTCCTACTTAGTTGATATTCTAACATAGACTAACATCTTATTTTATGTGACAACACTAGCAAGACAGTCTGATTTCTTTTTCTGAAATGTCAGGTTTTTTTCTTGATAGACAACTCGTTACTAAGCGTTATCAATATCAGAAAATATTTCAGACTTGGCAGAAAACTAGTACATTGTTTCCTAGCTGTACAAATCATTGGAAACTTTCTATTAACATCTTTGCATAAAAAATTACAATGTACATATAGATCAGTGGTGAGTTCCTACCAGTTCGGCCGAACCAGTAGTGGTATGGTGGCCTTGGTTGCTGTAACTTGCAGTGATCCAGGCCTGTCATGCCCCCGGACCAGTTCCCTTGCTGTCGCCGCCATCTTGTTTTTTAGTTCTGTGCATGCGCAGAACAATTTTAATTGAACTGTGCGCAAACTGGCAGTAAAGCTGGGCCGGACCCACCCCTGGTACAGATGTAAGGGACAGACTGCTATAGTTATTCACAAACTCGTGTCCAACAGATATACAAAGTTTCAAGTCCAAGGTCAATCAGCATTTTGCTAGAACTCCAGAAATTTTAATTCACAATAATGGAAAGTCATTAGCCTGGGGCTAATTGAGCTACCCATATGTAAGCTTATCCTATACAGTAACTTTTCAGATGTAGAAGACTAATAAACAAGGTTCTCTCTTAGTGACAGTTGTGCTTTTTTTTAATGCTTATATGGCTGTGTCTTGTTCATGGTAAATGAGATTGCATTAACTATCATAATAATTGACCTATTGACTAGGTTCATATATCATAATAGATTAAGGCTGAGTTTAATTGTGATTTGATGGACAAGTGAAAAGTTTTTGTTGCCAGTATATTATATATACTAATCCATCAATGTACTAATACATACTGACATACATCCAACATACTAATCCATAAATCTCAATATGCAAATCATACATTGCGCCAAAACCCAACACTACATTATGCTTTATCATGATGTGAAAACAATTGATACAATATGAGTATACCTTGAAAGTCCCACTAGATATGGTGTATCTTTTACTTAATGAAGTAATTAGGGTAATGGATGCCTGTTAGACTTAAATGCCCAAATAGGGTTTTACACATGCATATTTTTCATGTACACATTCAATATGAAGTAATGGATTTTGTCTTCTGCAGCTGAGGGCTGCTCAGACCCAGTAAATTCAAGGTTTTATGTACTATCATTTTCAAGGCTTCACACCTGCAAGGCAATACATTTTTACACATCAGGTAGTCAACCTCATATTCAGAGTCTTGTAGCAGAAGTTTCACACATACAACTTGGCTAAATAAATTGCTTTATGGTAGACAAAATGTTATATAAGTGCAGAAGATCTGCTACTAATGAATACAAAAATGAAACCCTAGATATAATTGTCTCAATGTTTCAATTCTATATCTTTCCATCCTGCCTTTTGGGTGTCAACAGACTTTGGCCATTCTTTTTCTGGTATTAAAAGTTAGAGATAACTACTAAACGTTTATGTAACAATTCTGTCTATGAATGAAATCTGGCTAGTTTCAGCTCTTAACGCTAATCCACTTTGTATCCTTTGGTTATAATGAAAAACAGAACGTTTTCTAAATCAGGGTTCCCCAGCGCCTAGGCTGTGGCCTACTATCGGGTGCGGCCTACTAAATGTCCACATGCACATGCCTGCTGTTTGTACAAGTTGAGCTGCGCATGTGTGCGTGCAGATCACTTGGCTTGGTTCACCACCACCCCTGCTGACCACCAAGTTGGGGAGCACTGTTCTAAATAATGAAGCTTTTATATGCATATGTTCTGATCCTAACTAACCTGTGGAATCACGGTTTGTGGAAGGAAAGTAGCATAAGTTCTTCTCAAGATTATTTGATATAGACTGATTCAATTCAATAAATCACCACTCTTGTAACTGCTGCTTACTTTTGTAGCATATTCCATTCTTGAATAACAGTATGGAATTTTGCTTACAAGTGGCCTAGTAATCAGAAAAGATACTCCTTGTGGATCACTCTAATGGGCAGTTTCATTCAGCTGCCCCTTAGCTTTTCCTTATTTTAATGACCCACTGATACATTATTAAAGATTTTCTAAAGCAGAGTTAGTTGATGTCTTCCTCTCCATGATCTGACCTTGAGATTACTGGAGTTTCTCCTTCTCCAGCATTCTGGCTGTGGGGGTCCTTTGCATGAGTCAAATTTCCACTATGCTGTTTTTAGTGATAACATTGAAACATTTGTGCATTCTGAACAGGGGCTTCTACTTCTAAGTTTTCAGAGAACCTGAAGGAAATTACCTTTAGGAGATGACTGCTGATAAGCTCAGCTTGACACTGAAGGAAAAAAATAAGGATTTTGCCTTAATCACATTGATTCGTTGATGTCCCTGTCCAGCATTAGGAAGGCTGGTTCAATTCAAAACTAACTAATCACTCTCAAATATTTTAGGCTTGAAGTGGGCAGCCAAAATAGAGTGTGATGTCTTTACTGTATTTAATAAATATATGTAGCCACCAACTTTAAGCTAAATATCAGAAGGTGAATATTTTTAACTTAAAACATTTCAGAAAATGTTAAAATAAATATATTTATCTAATGCATTTGAGGACTATCTGACTATGGCATCCTCCATCCCATTGATTGCCAGAGTTCATGTGACATTTATCTGAAAAGATAGTCATCTGATACTACAAGTACTTGTGCCAGATGGACTTGCATTAGAATACATTTACACTGACTCTGTTTTTATCTCTTCAGTTCCTCAAAAGCTGGCTGTGTAATGCTGAGAACAAAAATAATCACTTCCTGACATGGGCTGTAAAAAGTATTGGAAAAGCAAACATTCCTTCACATACATGGTGCATCAAAGAGAAACACATTAATTTCTTACAAACATACACGCTGTCATCCATGAATTTATATTATTTGCATTTCTTTGGCCATGTTTTAAAAAGGAAATTATATGTCTACCTCCTATGATGCAGACTTGCAAAACCATCAGAATAATAAAATAAAATAAAAATGCCTAGAATGGCTGAAGTTCAGTTCCTTCCAATGACAGATATAAAGGAATAGCATTGCAAAACAAATGAAACTCAATCATTTTCAATCTCAAGCAAAAACTTGGCTAATTGCTCAAAACCAGATGTCATTGTACAGTTAGATCCAAAGTTAGTTTTAACTTTCAGAGGGAACATGTGAGAAGTCCTCAATGAACATGAGATACCTTTTGCTCTCTGTAAACTTAAGAGCATTCATTTTACAATATATTCTTAAAATATCAGCACCATCTTGTGGTCATACATTAGACAATCGCTTATGTTACTACCTGTTTGAAAAGACCATCTTACTGACAAGCAGCATGTAAATCCTATTGAAATAAATAGGAAACACTTGGATTCAGGTAATAAATAAATATCATTTTATTGCTTACTGGAGGTAAAATGGGCAGTAATTTCTCATTTGCTGTCACAGGTCACAATATTGTTAGCAAATTCTGAGAAAATTGTTACATTTTCTAGAATAGAACAGAATTTGCACTGATGATATTACCTAGTTTGGTACTGAAACATCTGCAACTAAGCTCAGGCAGCACCAGAAATCCACAGTTGTTTCAGTGCTAGGATAAGCATTCCAGTGTTTAAATTAGTACATTTAATTGGAAAAATATCAAGTGGAAAATAAAAAATAATGATGATTCATATTAATGAATAATATTTTTATATGATATAGGCAATCATTTTAGATCATTGGCACCTTGCTGAGTTTTATACTCCTTCCATATTATTTCTTGTACCAGAAAATGTTTAGGTCAGAATCTTTCAATTCAAATGGTGAGCCGGCTAAATTAATACACTCCTTTTGAGGATCCAGATTGTTGGGGGCAATATACTGACTCTGTAAACTGCTTAGAAAAGGTTGTAAAAGCACTGTGAAACAGTATGTAAGTCTAAGTGTTAATGCTATTGCTGTTTCATTAACAAGAATGCCATTTCCTACCTCATTTTTACTTTCAATAAATATAGGTTCTTTGAATTTGTGTAACAGCAGTAGGACTTAACTTATTTACCAAATGATACATCATTGTACATGGGAACTGTTCCAGCCCAAAGAAACTGATTCTCAGCTATAAACACATACCTGTCATATAGCATAATATGCATGGTTCATATTGTGCTTATCACTTCCTTTATGTCAGGGTGCACGTATATCTGATCAGGACAGCACTTTTCAGCAATGACTTGGAACAGAGATAATAATGAAGGACATAGATAGCCAAGGACATAGTCTGCAATTTTCATGCAAATATTTTTTTCCCCGATTACTTGAGGATGGATTTATCATTTAAACACAGAAATGGTGAAAGAGCCTATAATTCATCCAGGATGCATGGTCGGAAAACTTTGACTAGACTGTTGGCCAAACACGAAATACATTTCATGCCAAAACTTTGTTATGTGCAAGAAGAGAAAGATAGAG
>JAPKID020006736.1:0-10525 GCA_026931265.2 Tropidonophis doriae | reverse complement strand
GAAGGCGCCCAGGAGAGAACAGCAGCGGACGAGCAAGAAAAACCCGTCCGTCTCCTCTGGAAGCCAGAAGCGAAGTCGTCCTTCTTCTTCTACCATATCCATCATTGGACGTTGGCGATCATGTTGGCGATCCTATTTTTAGCAACAGAAAGTACTGCTGAGTTTTGTCCAAACTAGTCCCTTAGATTTTGAAGTCATGATGTTCTTCTTCTGCCTGGACCTTGAAATCTTTGCTAAATCTATTTCAAACCTCCCAGAGACCACCCAGAGATTTTCTTTTTTTAAATCCCTGTTCAGATAAATCATCAATAGTGCATAACAATAGAACTCTATTTTTTTTACTACATCTAATGCCTAATGGTTACTTTCACAGATGATAGTTTAAAGTACTGTACATAGATTGCAATACACTGCCATGATTATAGGACAAGTGATTTGCTATAATTTATAGCATTCATTGAATTAGCCATATACAGATTAAATCTAAACCTCTAAAAATATACAGGTAGTCCTTGACTTACAGCGGTTCATTTAGTGACCATTCAAAGTTACAACGCCACTGAAAAAATGACTTATGACCATCTTTCACAGTTACAACCTTTGTTGCAACCCATGATCACATGTTCAAAATTCAGTCACTTGGCAACTGACTCATACTTAAGACCATTACTGTGTCCCAAGGTCACTTGATCACTTTTTGAAATTTTTTTGACAAGCAAACTCAATGGAGAAGCCAAATTCACTTAACAACTGAATTACTAACTTATCAACTACACTGATTCACTTAACAACTGTGATAAGCAAGGTCATAAAATGGGGCAAAGCTCACTTAACAAATGTCTCACTTAATAACATAAATTTTGGGCTCAATTGTAGTTGTAAGTTGAGTATTTGTACAGGCCTCAACAGTTTACAATAGTTTGATGCTTTATTAGATATCTGTGACAGAATTATCTTCCAGCGCTGCAAGATTACGTATATTTTGTTATACCAACTTTTTAAAAAGTAATCATCTTCTTCAAGGCATAGAGTTACAGACAAATCTTGAGTATGTGATTTTTAGTCTTCAATAATACCAGTAGTTCTCAATTTACAGCAGTTCATTTAGTAACCATTCAAAGTTACTATGGCACTGTAAAAAGTAACTTATGGCTAATTTCCACATTTATGACCATGATTGCAGCATGTCCATAGTCATATGATCAAAATTTGGCTTGGCAACTGACTAATGTTTATGACAATGGCAGTGTCCCGGGGTCATGTGGCCAACTTTTGTGACCTTCTTGTGACAAGAAAATGGGGAAGCCCGATTCAATTAACAACCGTGCTACAAACTTAACAATCACAGTGATTTACTTAAAAACGGTGGCAGGAAAGATTATAAAATGGGCAAAACTCACTTAACAAATGTCGCATTTAGCAAATCTTGGATTCAATTGTCGTAAGTCGAGGATTATATGTAATGCTATTGGAGGTAGCTGTTCTTAGAACATCCTGATTTTTTTTTTAGTAGCATTCAGTATTTAATATCAGTACCTATTTCTGATTATTAGGGAATACAGTTCTGAGGACAATTGTAAGACTTTTGAAATATGCAGGGAATTGATATTGTTTAACTCTTTCTCTCAATAAGATTTCTACTAATAGCAATTTTATTTATAGGCATCCCTTTTAGCCTGTGAAGTAAGTCCTTTGGAATAATTCTCCTATTTGTGTTTTGCAAGGAAATATATATTTAGAGTTAAACACCATGATATCACAGTTACTGCAACAGATCAATATATTAGTCTATATCTTTTGTTTTTAAAAAGTGGCCATTTTCTCATAATGGAAGGGAATAAAAAACACAGAGTAACATGTCTCATTTGAGACATAAAATGAAATTCACTATAAAGTAATAAAGGTAAATCCATTCAGTTTTCTTCAAAGGCAATGCAGGATAAATAAAAACCAAAACTAATTGTGAACCTTTCTTTTGAAGGGTAAAATATCAAAATGAAAGTTGGTCTGTTTGCTTTAAATACCATACAGAAATTGTAAGTATAAACCTCAGGACAGCTTCTATGTTTACCTTTTTTAGAGAGGCAATAAAAGGTAATCTCTTTAAAGAAACACCATGAAAAATAAGCCTCTCAATACATCTATCTGACATTTAAAGACAAGTGTTTCTAGGTGAGTCTTCTTAAAGCAGAAAATTGGGAGAAATCAAACTACTTGACGAATATGTGTATCAAGAAAAATGATATCCATTGTAATAGATATTCTGATTTCTTCCAGATAAAGTCATAGAGTTGAAAGGAGCCTTTTTGACCATTAAATCCAAAACATTGTTTAGTGTTAGGATCCAAATTAAACACCTCCAACTCTTCACCCAGGGAAGACCCTTCATTTTGTCATGCTGCTTGTCATATCTTATGTCTTACTGATTTTATTGTAATTTCTTTGTTTGATTGTTATAAGCTGCCAGAGTCTCTGAGAGTCAGATGGCATATAAATTTAATGTATTATTGTTGCTCACACAGACAGATAATGTTTAGACTGGATTTGGCATTTTTATCTACCTAACAAGTCCTCCCCAGGGACCTGGAATAGGCAGATGACATTTAATAATAATAAAAGCAACTTCAGAGGATTTAAGTTGTTTCAAGTAAAGTTGCCTTTTGCAATTGATTTTGTCCATGCGGTAGTCTTCAGGTGGTATTCCAAATATTTTGAGATTACATTCAAAGGATCTATCATTATTGGTACTATCTTTCCTTTTTTTGCAACGGTGTTTCTACTTCTATTTGTAGGTCTTTGTATTTTGTGATTTTTCTCTAGTTCTTTCTGTTTTATTTTGCTATGTCCAGGTATTGCAACATTCACTGTCAATACTTTTTTATATATCTTTCTTATCAACAGTTGTTAGGTGGAATGTTCTTTGGCAGGTGCTTGTCTGAATTCTGAAGTCACAGAACACTTTAACTTTTTTCATTTTTATGAGGGGTTCTTGTTGCTCTCTGAGCTTGCTTGTTTTCTTGCAGATGTTTCATTACCCTAACTAGGTAACATCATCAGTGCTACCATAGTAAGGAGTGCTGTTTTCTGTCAATTTATATTCTAGTGACATGCTGTCTTTGTGGGTAGGGATGGTTTTAGAGATGTTTTGGTTGGGCTGTATACTGATGGCTCTTGGGCAGTTTCTTGATTCGGATATTATTTACTTAATTGTTGGTCTGAAGCTAACCATGGAGTTGATCTATGCTGATCTCGTTGCTGATAACTGGTACTGAAGTCTTTTTGTTATCTTTTGGACTGGTTGATGGTTTCTTTTGCATAGTGTACAGATGTTGTTAATGTCTGTGTGCCTATTGATGGCTGATTTGTCAGAGCAATTCCCTGGTGTTTTTGGAATTGGCCTGATTGTCACATTTTCCCAATTGAAAATATGGTTAAATCTGTCTATATATTGTGAAATTAAAGACTTTACAGCATGTCTTCTGACTGCCAGTTGGTGTTCATGGATGCGTTCTGCCAGTGTTCTGCCTGTTTGTTCTACATAGTAGTTGTTGCCATTTTTACATTGTATGTTGTAGATGACTCCTGTTTTTTATTCTTGGGTTGCTGGGTGTTTTGGTTTCCTTAAGATGCTTTCAAGGGCTTTGGTTGGCTTCTTCATTTTCTATTTTGTGGTCCCTCCAGTTCTTGCTTGCAGACAAATGATATTTCTTACAGATCTTTCAAAGCACCATTATTGTTTGTAGTTAGCCTGTGCAATCTTCGTGCAGCAGCTAACTGCAGTAAGTGGTCCACTATATTTTTTCAACTTTTTTTTTTGCAGAGGCAGCACCTTCTGTCTCTTGATGACTTTTCAATGCTGACTTTGTAATTTTGGTCTTGTGCAGCCAGAATTAGCTCCAGGTTTCTTTTCTAAATTTTCATGCTCTTAGCCATTGCTTTACATGCTAGATCAGGGGTCTCAAACCTGTGGCTCGCAGGCCAATTGCAGCCTGCAAGACAGTATCTTGTGGCCCCTACTGTGATATGAAAGTATAATACCATCTGTACACTTATGACACTCAGTTGTACATATCCACCCCAAACCACCCCAACGATGCCGTCGAGGTGCTGTCCCCGTGTCTGGAGACCGTACGGGTTTGGATGGGTAGTAACAAATTCAGGCTTAACCCGTCCAAGACTGAGTGGCCTGTGTTTTCCGGCACCCCGGTTCAGCCAAGTAAGTCCAACACTGGCCATTGGGGGCAAACAACTGGCCCCCGTGGAGAGGGCGCGCAATTTGGGTGTCCTCCTGGATTCCCGGCTGTCCATGGAGGACCATGTGACGGCCGTGACCAGGGGGGCGTTTTATCAGGTACGCCTGATGCACCAATTGCGCCCCTTACTGGACCGGGCAGCCCTCCGCACGGTCACTCAGGCACTTGTGACATCCCGACTTGACTACTGTAATGCTCTCTACATGGGACTTCTCTTGAGGTGCACTCGAAAGCTACAGCTACTCCAGAATACGACCACGCGGGTGATTTTGGGAGCCCCCAGATACTCCCACATAACACCTCTCCTGCGCGAGCTTCACTGGCTGCCTGTGGCCTTTCGGGTGCGCTTCAAGGTTCTGAGGACCATCTTCAAAGCACTCCATGGCTTGGGGCCTAGTTATATGCGAGATCGTCTTCTGTCCCAAACATCCCTTCGACTGATCCGCTCCCAGAGAGGGCCTTCTCAGGGTGCCTTCGGCTGGGCAATACCGGTTGGCGACACCCAGGGGAAGGGCCTTCTCTGTGGCGGGCCCTACCCTCTGGAACGACTTGCCCCCCAAACTATGCACCATCTCAGACTGCCGCCTCTTCTGCCAGCGTCTTAAAATGCACCTTTTCGAACAAGCCGGCCTAGCATAGCCTCCCGTTTTGACTGTTTTAGATAGATTTTAATGTGGGGATTTTATACTTTTGGCACAGGTATGGGTTTAATTGTTTTTTTTTTAAATGTGTTTTGATACATTTGTATTGTTTTTTAAATTTCCTGTGCTCCGCCCTGGGTCCTTTTTGGAGAAGGGTGGGGTATAAATTTGAATAAAAAAAATAATAAAAATTCATGTTTGTTTGTTGCACTGCTATTTAAGCTATGATTGTATGTGGGGATTGGAGAACTCTTCTAGGTTATATCATATCTGTATTCTGGCTCAAAAAATAGAATCAGAGGAAGAAACAAAGCTTCACCTGGAAAGGAAGGAAAGAAAAGGTGACGGAAGAGAAAAAAAACCAGTCCTTTACCTGTCCCATCACCTAATTCTTTAGGGTACATAACTAATGCAGTTGTCTTATGATTGTTATATTACATTATGTCTGAGTTCTCCCTTGGCCATTGGAACTGAACATTTGATAGGGAGCAGCAATCTTTTTTTTTTCTCCCACTCTGACATCAGTTTCCTGACATTAGTTTCAGGAGAATTAAAGACTAAGCGAAGGCAGTTTAATATGCTGGAAAAGTTAATCTGTAATTTCAGGATACAGATATCACGCTACATCTGGAAACATTTCTCTAAACCAGACTGAGCTCTACCTGGTTTTGACTTAGATGATGTCTCAATAAAACCACTATGATTTGCAAACCACGCTTTATAGTTTATGCTCATACCGTATTGTTCTCTGTAATTGAGTTAATTGCAATTTTTAAACAAATGATGGTTAATCCAACAAATGAATTCAAGCATTGAGTTAAATTTTCTCAAGATTTTTTTTCTGAACATGCCCACATCCCGTATTTTGAAACAATTGATACAAATACAAAGGCTCTCCAAAATCCATTTTCAGATTTAAAAAAAAAATCAGCTAAAGCATCTTATTAAAGAAGCTGTCATTGTCCTGCATTGCTTGCCTGCTTATTATTTTGCAAGGCTGGATAGCAGCTGTGCAAATTGCTATTTGTAATGGCAGATTAATATACTTACTTGTGAGTAAAATTGCTTAGAATTGAAGTGCACCTGCTATTTCTAGTAGCAATTTACAGCTTTTCATGCCAGCAAATCTGCTCATAAAGAAAGACTTCAGCTGCTATATTAATAAGTGGTAGCATAATTCTTTCCCTGCCTCCAGATTTATTCACGGAGAAGTGTCCTAGGCAGTTACTTGTTTGCCACTTGTGCTCTTGTTTTTCATTTTTCTATGAAAATGAAGAAACTGAAATGAGCTAAAATATGCATAGAATCAAGCAACATAGATCAGCAAAAGAGAAAACAAGGCAACAGTTTATGATCTTGTTTTCTTATGTGCTCTTCAGCATTAGGAAACTTATTTCCTAATTGTATTAATTTTCATCAGGAAAATGAGACCCAGTTTGGTTAAATGGTTAAGGCACTAGGCTGGAAACTATGAGTTCTAGTTCCATTTTAGACATGAAAACCAGAGAGATTACTTTGGGCCAGTTGTTTTCTCTCAGCCCAATCCACCTCACAGAGTTGTTGTGAGGAAAATTGGAGGAAAGAGTTTTAATGTATGTGTGCCATCTTGAGTAATTTATGAAAGTGATAAAGGGCTAAAAATAAATAAACCTTTTGTCCCCCACATGCCCATTCCATTTAAAAGCATGATTGCATTGATGAAAGCTAATAGTTCAAGAAAACTGAGGGGACACTGAATTGCCTGCCCCTATGATCTCTCATTTGAGTCCCTTGATATCGCTCAGGCAAATGTTTGTTGTATGGATAAAACAGTAGAAACAGAGAACCTTAAACCTCTTATCTTGGGCTTCTAGAAGTGCAAGCCATAAATGGAAATAATGCTAATAATAATATGCTGCTATACAAGAGAAATTAGGATAGAATCTGCAGGTGAGAAATGCACATTTTTTACTTGATTGCAAAGTGCATCCAGCACAGTTAATCCACATTACAGATGCTTTTTCGTATTTTAAAAGTCAAATGAGCCAAAGAAATATGTCTATTCTCATGAAACAACTAAATTTCAAAAATTTCAGAGACACATTTCCATAGTCCCAGATTAGTGAACATTCAGTAGGCATAAGCACAACTGCTAGGGAAAAACAACTAGGATTATTAGTCCCATTGCCCTTCTGAATGTTTCTGCTGCTCAATACATTTGTATCAATTATGTCCTCTAATTCCCTCCCCTAACTGGAACCTAATGAAGGAAACCGGTAGATATATAAATATATAGCGAGGCTAATAGCTTATTTTGTCAGGGGTTTCCAAAAACAATAAAATTAACAGCTGCAAATAATTACATGTACATCAGGTGGCATGAGTTAGTGAGTTAAACTGATGAAAGCCCTGTATAAATTGAATATATCTTTTATTAGGTGTTGAGAATGGCTGCTTTGGGAAGAGAAGCCACCTTAAATATTCTTAGAGTAGAAAAAGAGTTTAAGTCATACATTGCATTATGACCAAACCAGTTGGGCAATACTAGCTTTTTGGTTGAACAAATCATATGAGGCACAATGCAATTGTCTGTAAATATTTGCACATAACACACTTGAAGGGACTACAAGTTTTGTTATCCCAAATGATGCGGCTACAGAGGGATAGCTTTTAGCCTTAAAAGCTCTGTGCTTGTTTATGATCCTGCTTAGCTATCGAATAAAACTCAGTTAGCTTAACTAGATTTTAGTTACATATGCTATAAGTGGGGGGTCCCTACTGGAGAGTCTTCTTTCCCTACTCTGATGCCCTCTAAATTTCTTTGCTATCAGTTTCCACAGTCACACCCTTCATGGTCTTTCTAGTTTCATGTTTGGTTTACTAAAAATGTTAATTTAGCATGATTGTGATCCAACTGGAGCAGAGATATTATGGTATGCCCTACTTCACAGTTAGCTAGTAATAGTCAAAGGAATTCCATGTTTTCCAAATACTGTAATCTGAATTTTATGCTCCCCCAGATTACATAAATGCTAAAGATGCCAATTTCAAAATGGTCCAACGGGGCAATTTTCCAAGAGGCAAATTTTGCCAGTCATTAACCTGAGAAAATAAATATTCATATGGTAAATCTGGACAATTAAAAATAACCTTCCCTGACAAATGACACTTTTTGAGGGGAAAAAATGAGCTGAATACCCAAAGACCAACTGGCTGGTGCACATGCCTGGGCTGGCTTCTTAATCTTTGGGTTTCTGGCACATGCAGCCACACTGGCCAGCTGGTCTTTGCATTTCCGGCACTCTGGCACATGTGAAGACCAGCTGGCGGGTGCACATATGCGTGCTGCAAACCAGAAGAGCAGCTGGCAATGACGTATGTGCTCAGAGAGCGCTCTGTGTGCCACCGTGGCACAAGTGGCATAGGTTCACCATCACGGATTTAAGAGGTATATATTTTTTATCTAAAGAAAATGCTGCCTGTAAGCATTATTGAATTGTCCAGAAAAAAATTAACAACTAGTAACTGCCGCCCTCTATACATCAGTTCAGATTTATATCACTTTAGAGATTTTGCAGATAAAATAACTCCCATCTGTTCAGAATGAATGACAATTTGGCAAGTTCTCAAGAAATGAGAGATGAAGCAAGACTTTGCAAGATTATCTGAGACTCTTGAGTCTGTGGCACCCGAAGAAGTGGACAGGATCTTCCTGGAATGAGCGCAGCTTACTGTAAAATCCTTCTCTTTCCTGGTTTCCACTTGTGGCCAGAAAAAGAATGACAGCATGCAGATTGGAGGTTGTAAATGTGTCCTTAATGGAGAAGGATATATTGCTGCAACAATGATGTGCCCCTCCTAAATTTAATTATAACTAGATCCAGTGTCTTAGTTAAGATTGAATAGATTGCAAGTGACACTTCATGTGCAAGATTGTAGAAAAGTTGTTTGGATTTCAACTATGGAGGATGAAACAAATTTTCTGAATCTACCAATTGCAGTTCAATTCAAAGCATGGGACAGAAATGGCATCAGTCACTCTTGTGGGTGTCTAGCAGTGGGACATGGATAATGCACTATACATGGTCCTACTTCAAAACAGTGGCATCATCAACCATGATAGGTTTTGTGTATCTACAAAGGTTAGGGCTTGCAAAGGATCCATTGCTTTTGGAATGGATAATATCAGCTGGAGTTAAATGAGAAGAAACAGTTGAACGCTTGGCAGTTCACTTTGAAGTAAATTCTGTAAAGGTTCATTCCTATTCCTCATTTCATTTAATATGACACTCTCTTGGACACTTGTCTCTTAAAAGGACAGCCACAAAATTAATATTTTAACAAAAGTAACAATTAGAATAAGAACTAATGTTGGGTCTGAGATTTATAGAAAATAGTTTCTATCACATTCTGCTTCTGGATTTTCATTTAGAGTTAGATTTAACTCCTTTGAGAACTCCTACAATATAAACTAAAAGCATTAAAATTGTATCAAGTTGTATCATTTGTATGAGGATATAAATATGACTGGACATAGGTAAGAACCCATATTAGGCTTATGTCAGGATGGCCATGAAACATCACTATTTCTGTTTGCTGAATCCGATAGCAGTTCTATTTAAGATGACCTGGCTCTTTTTGGATTTGGGAGCCTCTCAAGAAACATTGTGAGAGGGTGCTCACATGTGGCAATTTTGATAATTATTCAAGCTCCCTGATGAATAAAATTGTTTAGATTCTACTTGGCTTCTGATGGGTAGGATAGACAGAGGAAGTTTGGGCACAGTCTGTGGATGTATGATCTAGGATGAGACTCAGCTGTTGGTCTCTAAGAAAGTGGACAAGCATTTCTGTGGTATCAGTTCAATCATCTATTTACTGGATCTAAGTCCTCTTTTGTCATAAAAGCAGCCAGGAAGATGACTGACAGTTGGGTATAGATTGTGGTATTGTCCTCTCTGAGAAGCGGCTGTTAACCCCTAAAAGGCATTAGTGTGCCCTCTCAAGTGGCCAACCTTGGATTGAACAGTTTTTGACAACTACTGACCAGCCTCTAACCTTCTACTTGTCCTATTTCAATCACACAAAAATATTTATTATGAAGAAAAGCAATTTTACTTCAAAACTGAAGAGATTAACAAAACTGAAGCTTGCCTGAAGTATTTGATTTTGATAAGAGCACGTGGGAAAAATAGTCCAAATCCCATCCAGCGTGTTAAAGCAAGGTCAAGGTTGTCAGCCATTCTTAAGGTCAGAGGTTCAAGGTTTCTAACAGGAACTTACAGCATTCAGAGGAACTTAATGCAATAGGCAGATATCAATATCAAATATTGTTTGCAGCAATGGGCACGTAAGTCAAAACTGCTTCTTAAAGCAGACTATAGCCAGCTGCCACTCATAAATAGATTTGCAGTAGACTTAGGGAACTTCTGCTCTCTTCTCTACTCATTGGGTGAAGAGCTACTCATCTGATTATTCCAGCTACTCATCTGATTATTCCAAGTAGTTCCTGTGTGTGATCAGCTTCATGTGATTCTTGGCTTTGTGTTTCCTGAGGCTGATATTCCACAGGTTTATTTATTTATTTATTTATTTATTTGCATTTCTATACCGCACCCTCTCCCCAGGGGACTCGGGGCGGTGAACAGGTAA
>JAPKID020006735.1:0-10525 GCA_026931265.2 Tropidonophis doriae | reverse complement strand
CCCTGATGTGGTACCTGCCTGGCACAGCACTCTACTGGAAGTCCTTGCTCTAGAAAGTCTTAAAAACAAAGTGCTTTACACAGGCTCTGGAATAAGGTGATTATTCACCCCAATCAAACAGTTGTGAAATATTTATAATATGTGACTGTACATTTATCTCTTTTTCAATACTTTTGTAAAAAACATATATAGTGTAAGCCTCCCTGAGGGAATTGAGTAGTCTTCAGTCAATCAGATGAAAAGCGAACTTTCACAGGACAGTCTCTCTCAGCCTGAGCTAGGATATCTAGGCACAATAAGTAATGCTGGCTTGGAATGGCAGTTCAACGGAATTAGTTGTGCCAACGGAATTAGTTGTACCTCACTTTGATTAAGAGTGTGTGTCAGCAGCTGCATGGAAAGGGAAGGTAAGCAGTTGGGTAGGGAGAGGGCCCAAGCCATCTGGGTTTAGTGAAGCAGGGGCAAAGCTGATGAAACCGTGGGACTAAGTAGGAAATGCTTCCTGGTTTCTGGTGAAGGGGACTTGAGGTTATTAAGGACTGAAGTGAAGTCAAAGAGATTACTATCTATGCCCAGGGTCTATGCACAGAGAATCAATAGTTACTCCAATTTTAGTTTCTTAGTAGTAATAGCACTCACTGTGAATTGTAATTCTATTTTTCCCTCCAAAACTGCTCTGTGGGCAGACACTGCCATTTGCTTTTATCAGCCATTTAAGAAAAGGCTCTGGACTGCTTCAAAAAGAATTCTTCCTTGGAAAAAACTAACGTGTGTTGATCATATAGTCATTTCAGAATGGGCAGGTTTTGTCATCTTCTTCCAAATATATTTGGAAGTCAATATATGTCAACATAATATATAGCATCAGAATCTGCTCAGAGTTCCATGCATGGAAATTAAGCACAGACAATCAAGGAGAGTCATTACAATTACCTCTTCACTGTCTTCTTCTGGATTCATCTTCAGAGCACCAACATCCACAACACGCCAGCTGCAACAACAACAAAAAAAAGAAGAGTCAGTAGGGAAAATACACCCGTTGACACTCAGATCCCACAATAAAGGGACTTCAGCTAGTTTTGCATTTGGCTTTTCCTCCATGGAGCTTATGGAGAGATTTTCACTGACTGATCAAAGCAATTCAAGAACTCAATTAAAACTGAAGATAGAGCTTTTGGGAAACTCAGAGCCATAGTAGACCCTGACTCTTATGATGGCATTTCAGATTCCTGCCCCTTCTAAACCTCATTACCACAAAAATTGCCTTTGATTTTGAAGCACAACTTTTCTAACTCTTTCCCCCTCTCCAGGTAAAGCAAATGAGCTTCAAACATCACACAAATGCTCTTAGCAGTCATATCTCAATCTGCCCTTTTAACCTGCAGTGGCATAATTTCAAATCGGGCACACCAGCTCACACCAACTCATGCCTTCAGGTCTCTGTATGTACTAGGCTGTAATTCCAATCGCCATTTGCA
The DNA here is from genome assembly GCA_026931265.2 of Tropidonophis doriae. Classification (NCBI taxonomy): domain Eukaryota; kingdom Metazoa; phylum Chordata; class Lepidosauria; order Squamata; family Natricidae; genus Tropidonophis; species Tropidonophis doriae. Next base: position 9,047 of record JAPKID020006735.1, on the reverse strand, counting down.
AAATCTCTTCTGAGATTTGACATTAAAAAAAAATCTTTATTTGGAGAGTATGTGAGCATTATTGAGGGAAAATGCCTGTTGATTCCTATATAACATATTCTATTAAGGGCAATAATAACAATAAACATATGCTGCTTTTGCAAGGATCAAATGGAAGACTGGTGGAGTGCATGGGTGAGGATGATGAAACAGATCCAAGGGACAGAGCCAGAGATAGATAGCTATTCATCTCCACTATGTAATATTATAGAGCCACTAAAAGAGATTACTGTTGCCATGACAGCATGAAAAAAAACACAAAGAAGAAGGGAAGGGAAATATTTCACATTTGCTTTTCACGATTAACACACCCTTGCTCTAATTCAGCTGATTTTTTCCCTCTTCTAATTTCTAACCAAGCAGTAGAGATCATTTAAATTGGTGACTGACGCACTGGATCTTTTAAATTAAAAGCATGATGAGCTATGACTCTTCCTAGAAAAGTACAGAACCATGGCCCTGCAGTCACATGACTATGATTTATAATGCTTTTGCTGGAAACAGGTTATTTACTTTTGGTTTCCAGGAAAAAAAAAACCTGCCCATAGAAAAAAATGGGTTTATTCTGCTTAATTTCTATGGTGAACACTTTATAACTAATGCGCGCATATGTGCACCCATGTTATGTGACCCACTTTACAACTGTCATGACTCACAGCCAAAAGTGTAGGTATAATTTCAGTCATAAGTTGAGAAACCACAGGCAACAAGGAAATTCCATCAAGGCCACAGCTAAGACCCAGCATTTTTCCTTTCATCTATAATACTCTTAAAGTCTACAATAAATGAAGTATTTTAGATCAAGCTACTAGACCTCATGAAACTTCTTTCTCAATAGAAAGAGGACTTCTGTGATTGGAAAACAAATTTTGTAAGGAGATCAGTGTAAGGAACATACTAACTTCATTTTCCTTTCCTGGGAAATAGTTCACCCTCCCAAATTTGATTAGACACCTTTTCTGAAGCATATTTATCAAAATGTTTAACCTGATCTTAAGAGAGTTATTCTGCTTCTAGACACTTGAGGGAGAAATGGTAGTCTCCTAAATACTATTTAACTTGTTTGAAGTATTTGTTACCGCTGGACATGCTAGCATCCGAAAAATATAGAGCAGCAATATCTTGGAACTCAGAAGTTCACCCACACATGGATCCTTATCTATGAGAGGTTTTCTGTAGTCTAAAAACCACTGGTGGCCTACAAGCTTCATTCAGATGTTCCGTGCAATGGAAAAAGCAAGATTCTAAATGTTTGTTAAACATTTATCATGTAGTTCCCAGTATTTTTCTAGAGGGAAGACTGAAAAAACTGAGATATTACATCATTCAACTGGTTTAGATGAACAGGAAGATTGTGGATGTTTAAAATGCTAACTAAACCTCCAAACATACCTTGGTGTAAGAATTTCTTTGTACTGAAGTTTTTCTACCCTGGTTGTGGCAGCAACAGACATTGGTATGACAATGTTGTTAATGTCAAAAGAGCTTTCCCCTCTCCTCCTCCTTGGCGGTTGCTGCAAAACAATGCAGAAAACAACAATGAAAATGAGGCAGGGATATGAAGAGGGAACAATTTCAAAACTAGCCTATAGCAGAAAGAAAGGACGAATGTTCTGGTGTTTTAGTCTAGTGATTAAAATACAATGGAAATGGATTTATTTAAGTTCTAATTTGTTTAAATATTCCAGGGAACTCAACAACTAATGGAAAACAACGATACCCTGATGTAAATTCCAAGTTAAGCAACCTTGTAATTGAAACTAAAGCAAAGCTACACTACCCTTTGTATAGTGCAACTGATTTGTAAAATTCACTGGAAAACCTTCTTCCTGACAGCCCATTTTCCTAAAAATTGCTAAAATGTGCAATATGTAGTTCTAACATTCATAGATACTCTGCATATGTTACCCCACCAATATAACATTAAAACAGGTGCTTGTGGCTGCTGGCTTTTGCCTAAGATTCTACCAAGCTCTTCATGAACATGAGATTATTTTTTGACAATATCATCTATGGCTCAGTGGGTGCCATATTGTGGCAGATCTAAGTTTTCCTTTTAGCTATTTTATAATGAACAGGGTTGTACACAAATTCCTAAAGGCAATATTTCTCAAACGTGATAGCTTGAAGATGCATGGATTCCAGCTCCCAGGATTCCAATTCCCAGAATGGTGGTGGGGAAATTCTGAAAATTGAAGTCCACGCATCTTCAAGCTGGTATAGTTGGGAAACCCTATCATAAGAAGATTCTCAAGCCTCTGGCTCTGTTGACATAGCAATTTATACCAAATTATGATACTCATTTAAGACAGATATTCATTACTTCATTTTTATTGCAATTTTCATAATCAAGCTATCTTCTTTCGTGCTTAAAATACTTGGGGTAGAATATACTTAGAACTTTTTTAGTGTCAACAAGCTTAAAAAGAAATATTATAACTTACTAAGAGGCATTTAGAAAAAAAAATAGCTTACTTGGGGAAATTTGGAACTAAACTTATTACATTTCAAACTTTTAAATTGGTGGCCAACTTGGGAAACCTTGAAGTAGAGGAAACCAGACATGAAATATACCATAAACAATACTACCAATAAATATTTATAAAAAAAAATCCTGCTTATGATTTACCATTGTCTCAGTGTCCTTCTTTCCCCCCATTATGAATAAAGATGATAAAAACCAAGCATGTGCATCTACTGCTGTTAAAACTGCACTTTAATCACATTGAGGCAAACAATTAGTCAAGAGCACGGCTACAGGGAGACTCAATAGCCTCACTTCAGCTGTTAATGTTGGAAAATAGGATTGTTACACATGTACAAATCTTGCCACTGATTGGCTAGCACAAGGCCCTTGCCCTGCATAAATGTGCCTAGTATTATTTAGGTCCCTGAGATTCAGTGAAATTTGAACCAACAGGAGCTACTCAGGGCAGAAGTGCAAATTTTATGATTCATTTCTTCCTTGCAAACTCATATAGAGGTACTGATACGGAGACCAAAGTTACACATGTAAGATTCCGTAAGTATCATAGTAACGAAGGAAGACCCCCCTTATTTTCCTCTGTCTGAATTAGTGACCTTAAAATTATTGATATAACCCATTTAGATATTTATACCCTAGGCCAGCTTTTCCCAAATTGGTCCTGTGCTGGGTCTGTAACAGAAGTAGTCAGGGGTGATATTTTCCCCTACACTATTAATCATTCTGGATGGGATTATATTCTCAGTAAGAGAGGATGACTAGCATTTGGAAGGGCTCCTTGATACTTCTGCTATCCCTGATTTTCAGGGATATGACATGATTGGTAAGGAATATGGTCAGGAAATCACATATAATGTATCTGAGCCGATTAGATCTAGCAATAATTAACTACTTCTTGGTTATACTGAAATGTCGTCTATGTAGTTTTACTCGAGAATGAAGGCTTCAACTGGTATAAAATGCAAAAACTAAGTTGCTAACTGGTAGACAATATTAGAAGTGTACTTTGCCCATTTTGAAAAACGCAACCCATTGTTACTGTCTTACAGACACAATTTTAGGTATTGGTTTTCATCTTTAAAGCCCTGAATGGCTTAGGACATCACTATCTGATGGGCCAGTTGGTTAAATCATAAATCAGTAGGCTCTTTTATGGGTACCTTCACTTACTGACATCTGTCTACTAGATACTTGAGAGATGGCCTTGTTTCGAAGTTTTGGATCATGCTCCCTGAAGAACCATCGTCTGTTCCCATTCTTTCTGCTTTCAGAAAATGAACCAAACCACCTTCTAAATTCAGTCCTTTTCTAATTGTGTTAGCTTAACAGTAGTTTTAACAATACTTAGTAAGATTTTTTTGCCACTTTGTAATGACTTTATAGTGATTGCTATATGTTCAGAAAGGCATAAACATAAATAACTGAAATTTCACTATAACCAACAAAAGCTTAGCTAGTGGCATGGTTGATGGGAGATACAGTCTAAAATCATCCAGAATTTACTGGTCTATCCTTCGGGGAGAGGGGGCGGTTTATAAATACGAACAAATAAATAAAATAAATAACTTCCAACATAACATTCCAATATATTTGGAATTTTCTAGATATGTACATGTTTTTATTGAATGCTTTCTTTCTTTCTGTTCCAACCTGCCCAGCAAATAAAACATTCAACTAGATTAATTTATTTGCTATTACTTCTAATTGTAGGACTCCTTTTTATGAGTGGAATTGGTTGACTGATCATCTTCCATTATGGCCATTATTAACTCATAGTATTTGGCTTTTTTCAGGGTGAATGAAATGAATCAGCCATTGCCATTCAAACAGTTTGTGAAATATTAATTATTTCCCTATTCAACTCAAATTTGGCCCAGAAAGAATGCTTCTTAGACTGACATCCAGCTTTTGTAAAGGAATTTAAGGAAATATATATCTTTTTCTTAAATTTATCTTTTCAATAATCACTCTATAAAGGAAATTAATGTGGCAGTTGCACTTTTATAGCTGAATATGGATTTCAATCTCTGTTTTAGCTACTACTCTGCACTATTAAAATGACATTCAGCTGTCCTGATTGTGTCCAACCAAAGAAGTATTCAGGTAAGAATTACAATGCTATTTTGAACATCTCCTCTAGAGATGTCACTGAAATTCTACTTTTGCCTGATATTCACTACACGTCTTGAAATACTCAAGCTGGGCAGCATATAAATTTAATAAATAAAATATATGACTATTTCAAGCAAATAAACTTGCTTGGCATAAAGGAAGGAAGGGGAATGAATATGGGATGAGTGAACTAAAACACAGTGAACGTGTAGGGTGCTGTTAGTGTTCAAATGCCAAGAAAATAAACTACAAGAAAGCTCCCGAAAAGTGTTTTCTAAATGCTTGACAACTCTGGAAAACCAAATCCCACCAAATGAAGCTTATCTATCACTAGCATTTGCTGAAGTATTTCAAACAAAATTAACTATCCATTCCTTTGCTTTTCTAGAATCTGGGCACACAATGTCTTATTCCAATCATCCCCTGTATAGGCTATACACAGGATGGGAGGTTCTGGGCAGTGGTGCCTGGGTTAGAATATGTAGTTTTTGCCTGTGTCCAAATCATGTACTTTCCAAACAGAGATGTTCTGTAATGGAAGAGTGGGAAAGGAGAAAAATCAGAGATGGTAACATGAAGCAAGAGCTAAACCTATACACAATAGGGAGGGAGAGATAACTAATGCTGTCAGTTTATGCACAAGGCGAACAAGTAATGTGCAATCAAAGAGAAGTAAAGAGAAAGATGGCACAGGCTGGTTATGGAAGGTGGACAGATATGCAGGCTGAGTTTCGAAGAATGGCAGTATTCAGTTAAGGCAAACCAAACCATGGGAAGAGTGGAGGAAGCTACAGGGAGAGGAGGAAGCACACCAATTTTACCCTAATTCTTTGTAAAGTTCTTTCCAATTATCTTTGGCAAAATAAAAAACAAACTAGCAATTTCAATTTAGCGGGACTAAAAAGCCATAAAGTTCCCTTTCAGGCATGAAACTGAGGATATAGTTCATTTCTTAATTGCCACCTCTTATCACCACTCTCTCACCCATTCTCCACTAGGATTCACAACTTCCTTGTTCCCAGTCCCAGAATATATTTCTCCCCAACCTTTGAAGTCTGCTTTTCTTCACTTTTTCTTCCTCTGCTGCAGTCTGATACACTGTAGCTAAATCCAATTGTTTGGATTTGATTGATTGATCAAATCAGTCTGACTGACATTGATGAGCATGAAAGCTAGAAATAATTATTTCCATTGTATCTTTGATGCAATCCCTTGTATCCCATACCCTATAACTGAAACAAAAGAGCACATGTACGTATCTTTCTGTTCAAGTCATTCCTCCTTGCCCTAATTTTTATTCTAAGTCAAGGTTAGCTCTCAAGCACCTTGATACACGGAATGACTTGGGTCATGCAACACACTAAACACCCTGAAGCACTGAAGAAAATCAAACTGTTGCTACTGTCAGGTAACCCCCTGGCCAAAGTACTTACAGTAGCACTGGAGCTTCCCAAGGAGCTTGTGGTGACAGGCGGGATGGAGGTTTCAGAGGAAGTGGAGAATTGCCTCATGAAGGAACTGTGAGCCGTGGAGGCCATAGCACTCGACAAGTAACTTGGCACTCCAATCTCTGCATGATGCTTCAACACTATGCAAGGAAGAAAGAGAAGGAATAAGGTAGAGAACAATGAGTGAAAACAATGCCTGTATCACACCCACAAGCATTACACCAGACAGGCATCGAACAACTGACACAGAAGAACCAGAGCACACATAAGCAAGAGAAGCTTCCTCTGTCTGTGGACTGTTTCTCCAGAGGAGGAGGTTGTTAAAGCACACAAGAGAGAGCCCAAGGCAAGTAACACCACTGCCCCTTTTAATTCCCAGAAACAGAAAGCAACCATCTCGAAAGGGAGATGGGGAGCAGAAAGCAGAGCCCAAGCTCCCCCCAGACAAACCTGGCTGGGGCCAGCCTACCTTCACTTCTCTTGGAGGAGCTGTCCCGCAATCGCTTTCTTTCATGAACTGGCGTCAGGATAAGTGAGCGCTCTGGCGCTCTCTCGGCCTTGGGAGCAGCCCTCACATCGTTTAAGGGCTGCCTGTATGCCTTGTCTGGCTCGATTTTGTGATGTGAGCAAGCTGAGGAGTGGAACAGAAAGAGAGCCATGAAAATGCCCTGCTTTCACCTATCTTTCCTGCCTTTCAGGACCCAGCCTAGACAAGACCCGGGAGCCATACAAGCATGATTGCCAGAACAATATAAAGAATCACTGGCAGCACCTGCCCTTGGGTGACAACCCTATTAATTTAGCGGTTGCGGTAAACATCCATCCATCCATCCTGTTTGCAAGGCCTACTATAGCGCAGAACTTTTGAGCTGCTCCAAGCCCTGCCAAGGCTTCAAGCATGCTGGCTTTCATTCTGGCCCACATGTTTGTGTGAAATAAATTCTGTAAAGAGAGCTAAGAGGCAATTACAGATGGTGCTACTTGACCACTGAAGAACAATGTCAAAAATCAAGAGCAGCAAAACCTGCCTTTTGCTTTATTTTACGTATTAAACCTACCTTTGCTGTTTATCAATTATATACTGTACAGTGTTCATGATGATCAAAGCAAACAATCCATTCAAAAAGTAGGAATAAACGTGTGTTCACACACAAGTATATTTTCTCTTGCTTATTTAGGAACACACAATCCATGTTCAATTGTTTTCAGTTCCAGAACAACACATACCATAACTAGGAAACATTGAAGAATGACTGCATTCTACATATACTCATTGTGGTTTTCCCATAACAGTAGCCAACACTAAATAATCAGTTCTCACATGCACCAACACAATTTCCAAATTCCTTGAAAAATGTTTCCTGGTCAAAGAGTCTACAACATTGTATTTCAGAAACTTAATCTGCTTCTATTTTGTAAGGAAAGGGAAAGGGAGGGGAGGCTGGTAAGCTCAATAGCTAAACTCATGCTTTGTATGCTCAGAGTCATAGGTCAATCTTTGGAATCTCCAGATAAAAATGATTGTCAAACAGAAGTAGTGTTTTTCAAGCCAGAATACACAAAGCTCTAGGCTAGATGGAGCAATGACCTGGCTCACCCTTATCTCTTTAATATTAAACATTACTTTTATCATTCCTTTCTATGCAACATAATTCTTCAAAAAGAGTTACATGTTTAATTCCTTCAGTTATTCACACTAGATTTTTATTTTCAACTAATATGAAGTTAAGTCCTTATTATTAACTCGCATAGACACTGCAAAACTCAGAATGAAAACGAGAGCCTGTTTAATTTCATTAAGCATTGGTGGACCATGGGTTCTTGCCTATTTTGTTTTCTTCAGTGCCTAATTATTATTTGCACAAATGAATTTTTACAGGTTTAAATACAAACTTTTTTGTAACCAATCCTCTTTTTTCCCCTCTTAAAAGCTAAATTAAATTATTACTAAAAGAGGACCTACTGTCAGAAATTATACCTCCAAAGGGAGAAAGTAGAGCTGAGCCTCTAAGTGGCCTGTAATCCTGGAAGCTCTGCCTAAGCCAGAGTTTGTGTACTATTATTATGGGAGACCCAAGTACTCAATGTATTCTCACAGGCAGTCTCTTATTTATTATTTTCTTTTCCAGGCTGGGCACCAACATTAATCACATTTCAAACTGGAATCCTGGTTCACTTTAAGCCATACACACAGATGACTCTGCAGGACCAAATGGATAATTCCTGCCAATTCAAGACTAAAATCAATGAAGGCACTTACTGGCTGCTGCTAAAAAGGTATTAACCAGCTTGTGACGGTCTTTGCGCACTGAGTCAGACAGACTGCTGGGAGGCACGGTGGATCGGTGCTTCAACATGAGCTTTTTGGAAGGTTTGGTTTTCTCACAGGGCTTGTACTGCAAGTGGGATTTCAACATGCCCTGAAGGTGTAAGCTTACTTGTACATCTGCAGAAAAATGAATACACACATTCACAAACACAAGACCAAAAGAAGGCATTTTATCAGACATTATTCAAAATGAAGATGGCCTATTGTAAATGCAAAGCAAAGTTCAAAGGGTTGCTTAAAAGGTTTTCCCAGTAGAGACTGAAAAAGTAGAAAATAAATAGTCCTCGACTTATGACTACAATTGAGCTCAAAATTTCTGTTGTTGAGATATTTGTTAAGTGAGTCTTGCTCTGTTTTACAACCTTTCTTGCCACAGTTGTTAAGTGAATAACTGCAGTTAATAACTTAGTAACATGGTTATTAAGTGAATCTGGCTTCCCCATTGATTTTGCTTGTCAAAAGGTGATCAGATGACCCTGGGACACAGCAATGGTCATAAATATGAAGCAGTTGCCAAGCATCTGAATTTTGGTCACATGATTTTTATTTTTATTTTTATTCGATTTATTAACCGCCCCCTCTCCCCAAAGGGACTCGGGGCGGTGCACAGGATGTTAAAATACATACAAAACAA
>JAPKID020006734.1:0-10525 GCA_026931265.2 Tropidonophis doriae | reverse complement strand
ATGTGACTCATGCCGCTTTAATTGGAAAAATAATTAATTTTTGTATGAAGCCTTGGTGCAGCCTGCACCCCTGATACGGATGCCTTTAAAATATTTTCTAGTACCATATGTACCCTTACCTTAAGAAAAAATTGTAAAACTAATAAAACTTTTTGATTATAAAAAAAAAAAGAATGAGTCACACTTGTATATTTCATCAATTTAATATTGATTTCTTATAGTGTATTTCATTTCTCAGAAAAAAATAGCCTAAATTCTGCTTTGGCTGTAAAGAGAAATAAATTTCCTTTTAACAATTGAAAAAAAATCCATACTTAGAAGAAATGTAAAAAGGGTTTTCCTCTTTTTGTTTTCCTTTTTGACAGGAAACTGTTCCCAGATGGTTTCATTATTTTCTTTAGATGTGAGAGCTCAAAGGTTGGATTCAGTTTTGCATAAAGGTGTATCAAGATAATCTGATGTTTGATAGAAAAACATTTATAAACATGTGTATTATGCAGGTACATCCATCTGACACAGTAATTGCTTTTTGACTGGCAATACACCTGAGTTTATTGCTATTAATGTGTAGAATTGCCAAGCTCCCTGCTGTTTGTGGGATTCATTTGCCATCCCATGAACTATTTGTCTGGCAACCAATTTTCTCCAGTCACTAGTTAAAGCATAGTCATCAAATTTGTGCAAATCAGGAAGGAATCTATGGGAGAGAAGAACATATTTAAGTGCTCTTCAACATATATGGTACATTATCTTTCTGAGATTCAAAAATTAGAGCACCTGATGAAATGAAGAAGAAAAGCTCCCTTTGTGTATTATTTCATCTCCTTTGCGATTCCCTGGGAGCGAACGAAGTAGAGACAAGCATAGAAGTTGGAACAGTCTCCTTTATGTGCATTCTCCAGGGTTTTTTCTCTGTGCCAATAGTAGAAAGGAGAGCAATCCTAAGATTTATTTTGTTTTAAAGATTTGCTTGAATCAGGTCAATTATCCAACAAATAAATGAGGCACTCCTGTGGGTGCTCTGATTCTCATTTAACTGAAAGGTAATCAGGTTACTAGGCTTGCATGGCATGTTCACTTTTTTATTCTTTAATTGACTTGATTTAAGTATGTCATAGAAGTATGCCCAGTGCGCACATCATTTTAACCCTAATTTTGCCTTTAGTTAGAAGGCTGTAATAGTACAAGACACTGCATCAATCAACTATAATCCTGCCAGTTGGTTGCTCTCCCAGGATTTAAGTTAGATGGCGCTGAATCCTAATAAGTTGTGGTTTTTTGGTGTTGTGTTTGGTTTCTATTCTGAATACCTGTGATCTTTTCCTCAATTCTGATTTTCTTGCTTTTAAAATGTGAGCTGCCTAGAAATAAATACATACATACTAAAATGAATACATTTAAAAACTGTAAAAGTTGGGTTTTAAAATAGCATTTTAAAAATGTTTTTCAGGTTCTTGGGTGAAAATCAGTATTAGCTCATTTAGGAAGGTGTTTGTAGCTGCAACATGTTTTATTTTAGATTTATCTATTCATATGGGCTTTCCCTTCCCCCCCAAAAAAACAACACCAAAAACAAACAAACAAAAAGAAGACCTCATAGGAAATTGAAAATTATAAGCCTTTGAGAAGAAAGGAATTAAATTTAAGTTTCATCAAACTTATCTTTCAACATATGAAAACATAGTGATTTCCCCAAGACTTGCGTATAAGTACTTCACACATAAAAAAAAGAAAATAATTATTCCACCATCAAAATTATTTTTAAGAGAGCAATAATAGCACAAAGTAATATTCAGATGGCAAACTTGAGTTTGCCCATGGTGTCTACATTTAGGTAATCAAAACTAATCATGATCTATTTACAGACCACACATTAATAAAAAGCAGCCCTTGTGTTTGTACAGATAACTGTCAGGAAAAGAATAGATCTTAGACCAGGGGTGTCAAACTCATGGCCTGCAGGCTGGATGTGTCACTCACTGGCCTGCCCACCCCCAGTTAATGAAGGGGGGGAATTCATGATATGTCACATGATGACAACATGATGCCATGAGTTTGACACCCTGTGCTAGACTCTATTTTGAGTCTCCTGGTCTCTTGAGAAATGATTCTGTAAAAAGAGTAGCCAAAGTCCCTTCTCTTTGTGTTATACCTAAATGAAACATATTAAATCATTATGCTAACCTACTATTCCAGTATATATCATAGTAATAGTACTGGTAAGGGAGAAAAAAAATCCTTTAAAGGATTCCTAAATTGTCTATGATGTAGAAATGCACAAACTGCACAAAAGCACAATCTTACATCATCTGGCTATGTCTTTTCACAGCCCTGGGATCATTCATAATGTTATTAAGAGTTGCAGGGTCAATTCTAACAACCTTACAAATAAGACGTTTAATAGATCTAGATGATATCTTAAGAGTGGATCCAGTGGAAGAAGCTCCATTAATTCACTGAAAGGCCACAAATTCATTTATTAAAAGCCTTGAGCTTTGTAATAAAAGAGATGGGGGAAAATCAATCTTTTCATTTCAAAAATCAATACCCTACTTATGTTGGGGTGGTGGTTGTGAGTACTCAAACCATGACAATGATGATGATAAAGAGTTAATATGGGGGTGGGAGCAAGGAGAAAGAAAGGTCTGAAGATGGAAAAGGCTTTCAGAAGCATTATACAGCCAGTCATGTTTTATATCCCTTTTCTGTTGTAATCAATGTCTTCCAAGAGTCTGTCTTTGATTGGATGGTTTTTTAATTCCAGGCCTATGTGTGGTGGGAGAAATGTATTGCTGTTATTTTACATTGCAGAGAATAAAATCTTTCGCAGCTAAATGAATAGTGGTTACTCAAACTAAAGCACTGAAATATAATTTTTAGCAAAGGGGAGAAGGAGAACTGCAATCCAAAACTGGTCAGAAAATGAAATGTGCGGAGCTGGAATAAAAACTTAAAACAATTAACTTTAATAAATATTAAAACAAGAATAATTATATGTAAATGATGTGATTACTAGGCCTCTATGGAACATCCCACTGAACTAACCTCTTACCACTAGAGCGGTTGATTTTGGAATAATACCTATTCTTTAGTATGTCAAAAGAAGGCATTGTCATATTTTACATTATTATTGTATTTATTATGGCTGAGTAAACATATCTGTGATCTAGTACTGTTATTCTATTATCTTGACCCTGCCTGTCTATATTATGATTCTTGAAGTCAGTTTCTCTTAGAACTTTCAGTAAAGCAAACACCAGAACATCTTACTCCTGATTCTAGTGTTTTCGGTTGATCAGTATAAAACAGGCAACTTAGGTAACAGAATTGGATCCTGGGAGTGGGAGACAAGCTATTTAAGTATCACTAGATGTCTGGGGTAGGGCTTGGGAACAATTGGGTGGGCAGCAAGTAGCAAAACAAAGAAACAGAGGAAACCACACCAAGATAAAGTACAAGAATACATCAGAGAGATAATTTTATTGGAAAGATAATTGCCTTTGATACCACCAGTCAGCAACTGATTGGCCATTATACACAGAGAAATTTGAGAAAGTATTAGAAGCTAAGATGATACAGTTGCAGAAAAAAGGTGCCTGTTTTATCAAATGTAGAATGCAAAACATCCAGCTTATTATTCTGACTGCAGGGTCTTTTATAACTGCAAATAATAAAGCAGGAAAATCCTTTGTGGCAAATGCAGCTGAAAACTGTCTGGATATTGCAGCTGTTCTCTCAGCACAATGTATTGAGACACTGGCTATTTCATGGAATTCTGAAATAAAGCATTCAAAAAAGACTCTTAACAAAGATAGAATTAACATTTAAGAGTACATCTGAAATTGTTATCTCAAGGGAAACCAGAAGATACTACAGAACTCTAGCCAGGCATGTGGGAAAATGTCAACAAACTTGTAACACTGTACGAATAACCAGAAGTAGATCAAAATGAACTGTGCTACCATTGTGGCAGAGGTTTAAACTTTAAACAAGTCCCCCAACTGAATGCATATTTAAAGGAGAAACTAGAAGAACATTCAGTAGAAATAGGAAGTAATCAGCAGCTGAGGAAACAGGGTACTTATATGCTGAAATGAAATAAGCCATTACTTTATAAAGGGAACAATTGTGCATGCCATATATAAAGAATTTGACAATAAAACCAAGGTAGCTAACTTGGTACACTTTAAAGTAAAAATATAGTAAAGTAAAAAATGAACTTTGAGTAGTATTGCTCACACGAAAGACAAAATATATACAATTATATGCTCATTTTACTGTATTACTTATATTACAGCATGTTTTTTGACAACCTAAATAGAATTAAACATTTATACTGGAGAGAAAATCATTCCTACTGAGTAACACTGATAATTATATTATAAAATAGAAAAAATAGAAAAAAATACTTAAATGATGCAAGAACAGATGGACAAACAGAGGGTCATGAGTTTTGAGAAAGCTGTCACTGGATTCCATCAACCTACCAGGATATTATGTTTTCTATTGCCAAATTCCCAAAGAATAAGTTCAAAAAAAGCGATTGGTTGCTACTGCTCCAGTGCTCAAAGATAAGAGCCACATCCTTATCATATAAAAAGTGAAATAGAAACTTACCAAGACATAGTTTCATAAATGGTGCTTACTTTGATGTAACATGGAAAAAGCTAGAAACTGAACTGGATCAGTTGAAGTTGAGGGAATTCCTTCAAAAACTGATAAAATTCCATTAATTTTGGTTCTCTATCTAGGAGTTAAATGAATGAAACTTCCTGCAGTGATTTTAAAATTACCAATGACTCACTACTATCAGACAATTTGTCTTATCCACATTTAAGTACAATTTTGTCAACTTTACCGGCAAAATGGACTTAGTGACAACTTATTTACAGATAAAAAGGAAGATTTAAAAGTGTTTCTACCTGTAAATAGAACCAACTTTTATCAATGTAAAACCCATAATATAGCACTAGCTGTTTACCTGAGCTTTAAACGAAGTACCACAAGGCTGTCCAGGCAATTAGTGCTATTGATATGACATTGTTACCATTGGAAGAAAATGACAAGGTGCATCATTTGATACCAAGGCAGTTTTGTAGAGATTAGCAGACGATGGACTTCAGTCATTATGAACACATGTGAGTTATTTATTCCAAAATTTCCTTTTGCTCTACTATAATGGTGAAATTCATTTTTTTTATTATCAGTTCTGTGGGCATGGCTTGTGAGCAGAGGAAGGATACTGCAAAAATCCCATTTCTTCCCCACTCCCAGGGGAAGGAATTGCAAAATCTCCATTTCCACCCCATTCTGAGGCCAGCCAAAATGGACTTTGCCAAAGTGGCATTTGCTAGTTCTCTGAATTACTAAAATTTCCACTAACAGTTCTCCAGAATCTGCTGAATTTCATCCCTGCTGTAACACCATCAATGGAGTTACGACTGCCGACAAGATGTGTTGCAACAATGATCCCTTTTTGATTTGTTCATTATAATTAGAGCAGATTCTTATCCAAATGAACAACCATGTACCTCTTTAATACTTTAATACTCTATTATGTGTGGTCTGCAAGAAGCTTTCACAGAGGCCATGAAAATACAGTGCATTCAGAAAGTATTCAGACCCACCCTTCACTTTTGTCAATGTTGTTAAGTTGCAACCTGATTCTGCAGTTGTTAAAATCCATTTTTCTCATTAATCTACACAATAGATCATAATGACAAAATGAAAGTAGAATTTTAGGAATGTCTGTACATTTATTAAAAAGAAAAAGCTGAAATATAATATTCATAAGGCATAAGTATTCAAACCCCTGGCAACAACACTTTAAATTAAGCACCTGTGCCTCCCATTTCTCTTTATCTTTGCTGCCGAATTTCTACATCTTGATTGGAGTTGATCTGTGGTATATTAAATTGATTGGACATGATTTGGAAAGGCACACATCTATAGAAGGCCCCACAGATGACAATGTGTACTGTAGCAGAGCAAAAGCCATGTGGTCAAAAGGGACTGCCTACAAAGCTCAGCAACATGATTATTGCAAGGCACACATTTGGGGAAGGCGACAATAAAGTTTCTGATACACTGAAAGTTCCAAAGAATACAGTGGCCTCCATAATTCTCAATGGAAGAGGTTTGGCACAACCAGGACTCTTCTAAGAGCTGGTCGCTGAGTCAAACTGGACAATCAGGGATGAAGGGCCTTAGAAAGAGATGTGATCAAGAATCCGATGGTCACTCTGACTGAGTTCCAGAGATCCTGTGTGGAGATGGGACAGAGTTCTAGAAGGACAACTATCACTGCAGCCCTCCACTGATCTGGGCTTTACAGAAGCCTCTCCTCAGTGCAAAACACATGAAAGCCTGCTTGGAGTTTACACAAAAGTCTCTGAAATTCCCTCAGACTATGAGGAACAAGATTCTCTGGTCAGATGAAACCAAGATTGAACTGTTTGACCTTAATTTTAAATATTATGTCTGGAGAAAACCAGGCACCACTCACCACCTGCCCAATATTATCCCAATAGTGAAGCATAGTGGTGGCAGCATCATGCTGTGGGGGTGTTTTTCAGAAACAAGGACTGGGAGACTAGTCAAAGTTAAGGGAAAGTTAAATGGCACAAAGTACAGGGATATCCTCATGACAATCTGTTTCATAATACTCAGGACCTCAGACCAGACTCAAGGGTTACAACTTGACAACGAACCTAATCACAGTCAATACAACACAGGTGTGGCTTAGGGACAACTATGTGAATATCCTAGAGTGGTCCAGCCAGAGTCTTGACATGAACCTATTAAACATCTCTGGAGAGACCTGAAAATGGCTGTACACCAACAGTCACTATCCAACATGACTGAGCTTGAGAGGACTTGCAAGGTGGAATGGCAGTATATACCCCAACCCAGGTATGCAAAGCTTGTCTTCTCATACACAAAATGACTTGGGGCTGTAATTGCTGCCCAGGGTACTTTAACAAAGGATTGAGTTAAGGGTCTGAATACTTATACCAATACTATATTTCAGCTTTTTTTTTTTTACTAAATTTACAGACATTTCTAAAATTCTCTTTTCACTTTATCATTATGGGGTAATGAATGTAGATTAGTGACAAAAATGCATTTCAACAACTGTAGAATTAGGCTGCAGCATTGCAAATTTGACAAAAGTGAATGGGGTCTGAATAATTTCTGGGTGCGCTATATATTCAGACATTGTATTCTCATTTTATAACCCACATTAGCCAGTGAGGGTGACTTGTGATGCTTCACAGTATGGCTTTGGTTCTGTTATGTGACATGTCATGAAAAGCAGCAGTGATAGCTATCATTTCATGCTCAGTCACAGCTGCAGAAAATTATGCCAAATAAACAGGTAAGTGTATTTGGGGAATTAAACATTCAAGCAGTAGTCATGTGGAAAGAGATTTATCCTCCTCATCAGCATCTGCTTCTACAGTTAATTTTCATCCACAGAAAGTGATTCTATTTCCACATGAAAATGTGGGAATATTGCATAGCATAGAATGCATAGATACAACATGGAATTCAAAGGGGTTACACAGAAAAATCCAGTGCTTCATTATTGTGCAAACTGTATAGACTATCATGTGAGTGGACAATCAGAAAGATAAAAGTCTCTTATTCTGAAGAGATTTTCATGACAAAATGACATACGAATTGCTGAAGAGGACATAGATACAGAAACAATTATAGTTTCATAGGATTGGAAGGCATTTTGGAGATCTTCTAATCCATCTTTGCTGGCTGGAGAATTCTGGGAACTGAAGTCCTTCAGACTTAAAGTTGCAAAGTTTGGAGAACCCTGTTCTAATCCAACCTCTTGTACAAGATAGAAGTCTTTATACACTGTTACTGTACTGAAGACAATTGAGATTTCAGCCTCTCAGACTGCTTTTTGTCTTTATTGCTTTACTTTATAAAATATATTCACGTTTTATGTTTTATGTTAGGTACATGTGAGCTAGATGGCAGTATCCAAATAGATGGATGATCTTTTTTGAGCTTGTTTTACTCTATCTGTACTCCTTGATATGAAAACATGGAAAAGCATATCTAATATTTTCTCTTTCTATATGTTACTACAATATTGTCAATTGTTCAATCAACATTTGCTTGCAATTGGTATCCTAGATGTGTGCACCAGTCAAACTTTGATCTTATTTCTTAATATAATCTTCATTGTATAAATATTGGTGCTCAGATTAAGACCTAAAATAGGTTTGTTTGCTAATGTAACAAACAATATTAGTTTTCCTATAGTGTGCTTTGCCATTGGCAATTATTGCATCTGATCTAAAATTAAATTAAAAAGAAACCTTTGCAAAATTTCAATATCTCAGGTCAATGTGGAACATTTACAAAAATTTGATTTCTCAAGGTGAAAGAAGAAAATCCTTACTCATTTCTTTTTAATGAAAAATTGCATCATTAGCATATTAAATCAGCAAAGCTTTTAAAAAATATTTTCAGGAAACAGTTGTGGTTTTTTTCCAGCAAATAGTACCATCTGTTTGTTTCAAATGACAACCTTTTATGTTGGTATTGTGAAATCCATGTTAATTTATAGATATTTTATTGCAAAGTATCTTCTGATAACTCTGTTCTTGTTTTGTTTTTTGTCTTTAAAAAAGCACTTCTAATATCTGCTGGGAGCATAACATGAAGAAGAATTTTCTGTAGGAGAGCACGCTTAGCTCTTTTCTGGCCAATGTTCATCATAGCAACCTTCTTATCTCATGCATTCCCTTTTTAAGGCAATTCGTATCTAGAACAAGAATTGGGAAAGGATTTTCTGGGGAGGAAAATTCCTTTCTCTGTGGCCCTTTGCTGCTGAAATTTAACCAGACATTTCATACAAGGTAAACATTTGTTTTCCAAGACAGAAATATAATCTGGATTCCCAAATGCATAATTTTATTGCAAAATGATAATACTTTAGATACTATAAGAGCATTTATCTTGATCTTTTGGAGAGTTTTATTTCATGAGAAGATTTAAGTGAGCTTATGTTTATGTACCCCTGAGTTTTCCATATGGTCATAATGTCTGGTGTAGCAGCTCTGGGACAAGATCACAGGACTGAAACCATTTATGGATGTACTAAACCATGTTGCATATTTGAACATCCACATCGTAACTTTTGTAAATGCTTAAAGTAAAAGAGACCAAGCAAGTCTTCGGCTTATTTCTAATATCTACACACTAAAGCATTAATAATATCCATGTATATTTTAAATAATGGATAGGCACTATGGGTAAACAAGCCATACTTACAAAAAGTTTCAGATGTCAGTGTAATTGCTATATTGATGTACAATATAACTTAAGTGAGAGATTCCGCTTCTAATTCCATTAACTTTATATACCAATACAATGTAAAAAAAAAAAAAAAACAGTCCCAAATTGACATTACATGAACTTAGCCACAGAATGAGCTGAAAATTATCCACCTTCTCCCAAGAGTTAATAAAATATACAGGGCTTTGTTGGAAATGCCAAAGCTATTACATATATTGCAAAATTTAAAATATATTCATTTGGAAAAGGCCATGCATATTTCATTCAGAACTAAGACTAGTGGATAAAAGATGTCCATTTGCCGAGCCTGAGTTCCAGAAACATTTAGCAGTGGATGTCATAAAAAGCCATTCTGCATTTCCTAATTTCTCAGAAGAGGATATTTTAGTAATGACAGCTGAAGAAATGCAAATTGCTACTAGAATTCTAGTAATTTGACCTTTTTCCCTAAATATCTGCTCTATTTGATGTTTAAAACTAGGCTGCAAAAATGCAAGCAGAATTATGGCTATCAAAAAGCCTCAGAATAATATAACACATGAGAGAGGAAGACAGCATTTTTGGGAATTATTTATACTTCAGATTATTAGACAGAAAGCCATGTGAAACTAGTGGTGAATAAGAAAGGCTTCCAGATATCTGCCACCAGTAACTTAGAGGATCCCTTTCTATGAAATCTTTTGAAATTTACTAACATGAGTGATATAGATAAATATGTTGGAAGTACGACTTTAAATTGCATTGATGCTTCAGCACTTCAAGATCTACCGACTACAAGGGGCAGTCAGGAATAGATATAGATTTAACAATTTCTAGAATCTCTCCATTAACTCTCTGTATGCCTACTATTTGGAATTAGGTTATCATTTTCAGGAATTTTTGCCATTATCTTCCCAAGCAAAATCTGCTTCATAGAAGGTAGTATTTAGGAGGTAAGATATCACCATAACCCCCCCCCCAAACATATTCCATATGTTTTCTGCAAAAAAACATTTATTTTTCAGTTAAAGTAGCAAAGATTTATTTCATTTGCTTTGTCCCCATTCTCTAAGAATGCAATTTCCTCCAACAATATGGATTTTCTTTATATTTTTACTGTTAGATCTTCATATTGAGGGAGTTCGAGACAGGCTAGTCAACAACAGCTCTTTATTACATCAAAACACAACTGGAGAAACTGAACTATTTACAGGGTTTTTAT
>JAPKID020006733.1:0-10526 GCA_026931265.2 Tropidonophis doriae | reverse complement strand
AAGATGTTGGATAGCCATTTGTCTGAAATGGTATAGGGCTCCTGCCTAGGCAGGGGTTTGGACTAGAAGACCTCCAAAGTTCCTTCCAACTCTGCTATTGTATCATATTGTATTGTATCGTATCTCTGCAATCTACTCAATCATAAAATTAATCTTGCAAAAATTATTCTTTACAAATCCATGCTGATTTTCTGGTAATTACCTCAATGTTTTCAAGGTAGTGTTTATAATCTGTTCTAGAATTTCTCCAAGTATAAGTGTTACTGACCAGTCTATAATTCCCTAGATCCTTCTTTTTATCCCTAGGGGATAGAGAGACAACATTTTCTCTCAGTTGTATGGCAGTTCAGTTCTCCAGCAGCAACCATATCTGTCAAGAGGGGCAGGCATATCTAATCTATTGTACTGGGAATGCCTTTTGTTTGTGTCCATTTGGCTTGGATGGGAGTTCTGCAAAAGCACTGAATTCATTAATTCCTATTCTCTCAAGACCTATGTAGAAATGTTATGCTTAGCAGTAGGTCTCTGAACCTACTGAGAATAGTTAATAAAATGCCTAGTTTGGAAATACAAAGCAATAGACTTAACGGCTAAAGTCTTCAGTGAAGATAAACAGAATAGATCAGGAAGGCACTGATCAAGAAACAAGCATAAATGCCGTTACCTCACCTCGGTTGCTAGACAACATGTCTTTGGAGCAGCTACTGTAATTAGGTCTATCTACATCCTGAATGACATCTTCCCACTCCCCACTCTGGTTTGTTCCCTAATAGGTTCTCCACCCATTACTATCTGACAATTAGATATTGGCGTGCCTGATAATGTGTTCCAGAGCTCTCATTTGTCAATGCTGCATATCTCCTTGTAGTTTAAGAGAATAGATCTGGTTGACAAACCAATGCTTGATTTATGCATAGTTATATTTAGAATGCGCTGCTGTGAGACAGCTAACATGCTACACTATGATAGATATTAAAAGTTGGATCTATTATATAAGTGCTCACTCAAATTTTACTTGAAACCAAGTTTTTTTTTAGGTCAAGGTTTTTTAATTAGCATTAATTTGATCTAAGAGTCTCTTGCTCTTTCTGCTAAGTATTGCAAGATTGAAATATAACACATTTTGGGAATATAGGAAAATCACTCTATTAGTAATGTGGTGGTTCTATGATTTTTATAAACGAAGAAATAAATTCTAATTGAAATATTTCAGGAAAAAGAACCAAAAGAAGTAAAATAGCAACTTTGAAGCAGTCACACATTGGCTTACAGTGGTTTGAATCTGGTCTTAGCTATACTAAAAGGATCCCTTCTTGAAATCACAGCTATTGTATTGATTTCATTAGATCTTTTCTAAGCTGACTAAGTTTGACTAAGCCTGAACCTAACCCATTAATAATAAAATAAGTATTTCCCTGCCTTTCTTGTATTTATGGCTAGCATTAATAAAGATAACTAGAAGAGTGAACAAGATGTATAAGAGATCTATCCCCAAGGCCCTGTTGGAAAATATAGGTGTTAATAATGACCAAGCCATGAATGACTATGACCAGACTCTCTCATTCCAAGAAAGGCTCTATATGGAGATGTGCAAAGGCCCTTCTTAACACTACTTCCATTTCCTCTTTAAGCAGGAACTGAAAATCAAAATAAATTAATGAATCCATGTGTAATTGAGTAAACCTATGCAAAACTATTTACTGAATTTCCATACAACATTTTGGATGGTTTCCTAATCCATAGCCATTTCATTTTTCTAGGATTGATTTTTAAGCTTGTCTCCCCCCATCCAAATAGCAGCACAGATATTGTAATATATACTTTACATCTGAATATACTATATATAACTTCATCATTTTAATTTACGAACGTTTCATTTTACCGTTGACTCCTTCATAATAAATTAGATACAGACAATCCATCAATCTATTCCAGAAAGTTACTAGCTTACCACAGGTCTCTGAGATCTAACCTTATAGCAGGATAACTCTCTTACTTGTCTTATATGTACCATCCAGTAAATTATGAACAAAGAATAAGATGTAAGAAAAGAAAATAGAAGTTGGAATCAGTAACATTTAGGTAGATGATTTCAAAGTATATAACAGAACCAATATCCTCCCAAGGTTATTTCAGCTATGATCTTCAGCTGACATTGTTGTTTTACTTGAGACTGTTGGTTCTGCAGTGAATCTAGCCTAGCTATTATCTCGTATATGTGATTTATTTTTTTTGTATTTACAGTACAGTGCATATCATTACTTGAGAAGATCAAAGTGACTAATTAGTAGGAACTGTTATGATGGCAATTAACATACCAATACAGGACTTCTAAACCTTTGGTTGGATCATACCATCTTTATAGCTTGCAATGACCAAAATTAGGACATCTAAAACAAGTAGAACATGAAGGAAATAGCTTTCTCCTCTTATTTCAGATGAATTCTTTTGGTGTTTAGAGTTCTTTTATACTTGGTCTGTCAATTTATTTACAAATCTGAGTAAAGGTTTCTGTCTGGAAAGCTGAGGAGACTTCCATTCTTCGTAAACCTTTCTTTTTCATCAGGCTGGCCTGGCCTGACCTCACGCTGCCTAGTCTTTAGTTTAAAGTAATTTTAATTGGGTGTTTTTAGGGATAAGGGTTTTTAATATTTTACAAATTTTAGCACAGGGTTAGAGTTTAATTCGATTTTAAATATTTATTGTTCTGTTTTGTATGTTTTAAATCCCTGTGCACCGCCCCGAGTCCCTTTGGGGAGAGGGGGCGGTTGTATAAATCAAATAAAAGTAAAAAAAAAAAGTAATCAATTATTAATATTATTTTTATAGTCATTATTGTTCATACTTATCATAGTTCTACATATTATGTAGAAATGTGTTCCTGCCTTGAGGTCTCTCTCTTCATTAAATTGTAAAAGGTTATCTAAGACTTACAAATTGCTGCAGGTAAAAATAAAAGTACAGAAAGGCAATGTTAGAGTAATTTAAGAAGAATTAAGAAAAAAATATCACCATGGAGAAAATGGGGTTTGGGGCCCAGGGAAAAGCATGTGGCAAAAGCACAGAAAAAGAACAGAAGAAAAAGCAAAGGTCACCAATAGCAGCTGACCTTGTGCAGAACAGAGAGAATATTTGGGGGAAATGTAAATGTGGACAGCAGCGGTCCTTGGTCAAGGTGAGGGAGAGCACATAGTTGCAGCCCCTCTGACTGTTGCCTTCTCATTTTCATTCCAGTTACTACCTTGATGGCCGAGTGGCCAAGGTGACGGACTTCCTGAAAACACGCCTGTTAGACACACTCTCTGACCAGATCAGGAAAATCCAGAAAGTGAGTGAGTGTTACAAATGTGGGGAGCTTCAAGTACTTCAGGGTGCTGAGTCTGCATTTGACGAGAACTCAGTACCAGATGGGTTTAGCAAAGGTTTCTACTTTGCTACTTTAAGACCCTGTAACTTCCAGCAAACTCAAGTCCACTGTAATTTCCAGCAAATTTGACAAACAAGATAGACAAAATAATATTTGAGAGCGATTCTGTGGACAGCTGAACCCTGTCCTAATAAAGATATTGGGAAAGCTGTCATTGACTGAAATAGTTGAATTTCAGAACCCTTGCACAAAAGTCATTATGCGGAACAGGAAGTGGGGGAGGAGATGCTAGATTTGGAGAACAAAGGTGATGAATCTTTCCTTGGGCTAATGTATATCAAGGGAAAAGAGGCCACTTCTTTGAACTCACTTTGCCTAGCTCTATTTCCTGTAAGGTACTTGACAAGAATGTTTGGTCCATTTTTACAAAATGTTTTGACTCATCAAGAAAGTTGTAAAACAGCTTTGTTATGGATCATTTTTCTCTTAATAGAAAAAAGAATTTTTAGCTGCACTGCTAGATAGATCCTAACAGGGGAAGATTTACTTCATTAGAGAATCCAAAGATATCAGCTTACAGATGCCCTAATTAAATTTATTACCTCCTTTCCTCTTCTTTGTTTTATAATTTGAGATGGTTCCTTCAAGTAAGTCTAGTGATTGACCAGACTTTCAGGCACTTGTCAGATTTCTATCCAGAGGTAGCAAGAATTGTAAACTGATTTCATCAGATCTTGTGTTCACTTACATGTGTTTGTTTTTTGGCACCATCATGTCCTTGACATGTCTGTGCTGTCAAGGTTTGCCTTATGTTACAGGGGTTTTCTCACAAAGGGGTCTCTAGTGACATGTACATATTTCTCTTTCACCACTGCAGTTTTATAGGAAAGAGTTAAGGCCAGTATGAGTTTCTGCCAAGGTTCTGGACTTGGTAACATGCAGTATACTCCAAGACATTGATTACTCTCATTAAAGGCACCAATGCAGTTAAAGTAAGAAATAGCCTTGTAGCTGCTACTAATTTCTGTTTTTTTATTGAGAACTAGCTTAGAGGTCAAAATCCTGCTCGAATTTATAAAGAAACTAGGCTTATATGTTAATGTAGATTAAATGTCTGAACATATCCTGAACAATCAGACATCCAATCCACATGTTAATCTAACAAGCATGTTGTTTTTCATTAGGCTATATTCATACATACACAGTGGTTTTGCTCCCAATTTTATGGTGCATAAACTGTACCATATATTAAAAGAAGTGTTTACTAAAACAACATATATATTTATAAATGTATATTTTAAATTACAAGTAGTCCTTGACTTCTTTTTTAGTGCCCACTCAAGGTTACAATGCCACTGAAAAAGTAACATGACTATTTTGCACACTTATGACCATTGCAACTTCTTGATAGTTATGTGATCAGAATTCAGATGACTCATATTTATTGCTATGTCCTGAGGTCATGTGATCAACTTTTGTGACCTTCTGACAAGCAAAGTCAATGGGGAAGCCAGGTTCACTTAGCAACTGTCACTAACTTAACAACTGCAGTGATTCACTTAACAACTGTGTCAAGAAAGGTCTTAAAATGGGACAAAATTCATTTAATAAATGTCTCGCTTAACAACAGAAAATTTGAGCTCAATTGTGATTGTAAGTTGAGAACTACCTATATATAAAACTATTCAAAACTAGGCAGTGCCAAGCAGTAGTCAAACTACAAAGTGTATTTATATGGGGAACAATACCCTTGTGGAAATTTCAAAAAATACTAACTTTTTAAAACCTGAGAAGGAGGTCAATTTGTACTCATTTTAAAAACTGAGAATGAGATCTTATACAAAGTTCTGCTGTAAATGGCAATAAGGAAAGTTAATGGTGTTGCCATATGGTATAGCAGCCTACTGTGATATATGTCTTGGAAAGCAAAATTACAGGATAAGTAAAAAAAAATCTTTCCTTACATAAGGGTCTGATATGGATAATGGAAATATCTTACATTGTGTGAGTAATTTCTGTTTTCATAAAGAAATGAGGCTTTGAAGGCACGGGCAATTTCATTTTACAAGAGTGAAGTATTTTATTGATTAGCCTTCTGTCTGCTACTTTATGTAAAACACCACAAACAAACTGAGAGGAATCACTGAAGGATACTGCACATACAACAAAACTAAGAGAGCCCACATTCAGGTCAACAAATAGGAAGTCAGCAAAGAGTGATATGTTCCAGGAAAGCAAGATCAATGCCCATAAAAGAAGTAGAAGAAAATAAAATAAAGTTTTGCTCAGATTAACATATTTTCCATCCACTTCTTACTTTTGCTTTCTTTATTCTTTCTTTCATTATTTCAGCCCTGCTAGTCACTGAAAAATCAGTATTATTTATGCTAGCCTGTGATAATACATATTTTAAAGTTATCAGCTATAGCCAATTGTTGAACAGCAGGGTTATTCTTATGTTCTTACCACCACTTTTGCTTTTCCCTTCTTTTTTATTTTTGGCAACAGGTGGTCAATTCATACATGCCTGGAAAAAGAATTTGGTTAGAGGGTATCGGAGCTGCTTCTGAAGGAGGCATCACTAATCTTTCAGATTCCTATGCTGCCAGTTTCCTGTAAGTTAATCTAAGGATGGAAGTAATGATATGTTTATGAGAAAACCAGTAAGTGCATAGAATGGTTAATTGGCTTCTTTATTGTCTATAAAACAAGCTAATCCAAACTCTAAAATCAAGGATATTATTGGATCATTGGTTATTATTAGTTATTAATGGTTATTAGACGTTATCCATCAATTTTTCGGTTTCAGTAGGAGATGATACGTAAAGGCAGTTAGTAATAACATACAAATAAAAGTGGAGAAGCTACTGCTTTAAGATAGCAATAGCTAGATACCTTAAAATAGTAGCTTCACCACTTTTATCTATGTATAAATTGGACATACTGTAAGCGGATTAGAAAGGGAACTTTTAATTAGCTCTAATGCTTTATCATATCACTCTGCAACCATTGGACCTACAACCACCAGAGAACTTTTACAAGAATGATATGTCTCAATCTGTTGTGAGGGCTGTTCAAGAAATGGGAAGGGAAGGATAGGGAAAATATTAGATAAAGAGCAAAAATGATATTAGCAAAGACATTTTGGTTCTGGCCACACTTGTTAAGCTTTACCTATTATTGTCAAATTCCTTAGAGATTAAAAGATGTTTTGATTTATTTATAGTGTGCCTTCATTATTTTTACAAATAACTCAAGGCAATGAACATATCCACATCTTCCTCCTCCTCCTCCTATTTTCTCCACAACAACAACCCTGATAGATGAGTTGGGCTGAGAGAGAACAACTGGCCTAAAATCATCCAATAGGCTTTCATGGCTAAGGTGGGACTTGAACATAGGGTCTCCCACTTTCTAGCCTGGTGCCTTAACCACTAAACCAAACTGGCTCTAGTCTAAAGGATTTTGAAAAATTAAAAGATGTATCCACAACAGAATTCCTTTTCCCCCCCAGCTTTAGTTTCTTACTTCTTATATGGAAATAAGAATGAAGAAATATCATGAAGACACTTTGCTTAAAAATAGTTAGTGCAACAACTAGTGCCATAACAACTGGGACATGAGTCCACAGGTAACAGTAGATAAGAAGTAGTATCTATTGAATTTTCAGACGCCAGAAAAGTGACTGATTAAGATCACTTAAAGAATACTGTGTCTCCCAGAACTCTTTAACACATTATTATAGTGGATTTATTTATACTTTGAGCACAAGTGCACCCACCCTTCTTTTTCAGCAGCTTGCGCACAGTGCTAATTAGTTTAAGTTCCCTTTCCCCCTCCCTTTCTCTTCCATTTGTCTTTGCTTTAAGTTAATGATTTTTACTTCGTTTTTATGTTATGAAAATATTTAAAAATTCATATTTTAGCACAAGGCCCTTGGAAGCTCCATTTGACCATCTTGTTGTAGGTGTCATTAAACTCCATTTTTAAAATTAGTATTTTTCTTCATGGTGTGTGGGAAAGTGATGTCATGGGTTATAGGTCAACCAGGTGGTGGTAGAAAGAACAATCCTGGCAACTTTTCAATTCCTTTATAAAAATAAAACAAGGAAATCACATGGGAAGGTTCAAGTTATTAAGTTCATAGAAGGTGCTGTATGGAGATCCACATGGTCAAACCAGGTTAATCAACAGAAATTAGTATAGGGGTCCACTTTCTTAAAAAAAAGAGTTTGCTTATATACACTGACAGCAGGGGATCAGCGTGTTTTGTCTGACTTAGCATTCCAGGCTAAAACTTCTGCTAGGCCACTTCCCTTCCACTGTTCTTCTCCCCACTGGAGACAAGAATCTCTGCCCAAAAGAAAATGAGGTAGCCTCAAGGTTTTCTTGGGGTGGGGAGGGGGGAAGCAGATGGAAATAGAGTAAGCTTAATGGTTGAAGACTGCTGATAAGATTTCTTAAACCATTACTATTTCATTACAAATTGTGTTTTAAATTATTCTGTGGGAATTTACATCCTATTTACACAAGTGTGAAAACAAATCACATGGTGCATTTATTTATTTATTTCAAGTACACATTTAACTTTTATTATGGTTTTGGAGAAGTTGATAGGCTATATTGTATTAAAATTGAAGGAAAGTACTCAACTTGCAAAGAGGTTTTAGTGAGGAGATGAAAAATTGACAAATGAGAAAAGTATTTTAATTCAATTCAAGGATACGTGACAGCAATGTTCTCAGAACTTTCTCTTAAGAGTATCAGTTGCTACAACTAATCTTCAGCTTAGGACCACAACTACTACCACTAAGCAAAGTGGTCATTAAATGAGCTGTGCCTGGTTTTATAACATCTTTGCCACAGACGTTAAGTAAATCCACTGCCCCCATTGATTTTGCGTGTCGGAGGCACCCTAGGATAGCAAACAATGATCACATGACCTCAGGATGTTGTACCACTCATAAATATATGCCACTTGTCAAGCACCTGAATTTTAAACACATGATCACAGGAACACTGTGATGGTTGTAAGGGTAAGGACTCATTGTAAGTCACTTTTTTAAACACTTCAGTAACTGAACTGTCGTTAACAAATAGTCATAAATTGAGGACTACATGTATAAGGATCAAGCTGTTTTAGATATGGATTTAAAACTGACAGAATACAAGAGTGATATTGACAAAGAAATTACACAGGACGTATAAGCGAAACCATATTTTAATTTTTAAAATGGACATACAAATAGTAAATCAGAAGAGTGACTTGGATGTATAGATTTCAACTAGAAGAGTGATTTGGACAACTTTCTAATTTTGGACATTAAAATGAGCTGTGTTATGAAGCAATTCCTCAGAAAAGATAAAGAGAGAATGAAAAGAAATCATGGTTCCAAAAGGTATTGTTCAAGGACCCAGAGAGTATTAATCCTGTCAAATCAAATCAGCTGGGAAGAAATTATAGGGGAAGATGTCCTGCAATAACTAGGTCTGTGACATACTGTGTTTTATAGGTAATAAGCCGAATCACACCCAGAAACAAACTGGCAATCAGTATGGCTCATGAACATACCCACACCACTGTGTTCTGGATCAGTTTGATGCTTTTGGGTGGTCTTCAAGGACATGTAGTAGTAGTCAAGCCCTGAGGTGATCAGGATATAAATGACTGTTTGAAGGATCTCCCAATTTTGGAAAGGACACAATTGGAGCAGCAGATAAAGTTGTACAGAGGCCGTGCTAGCCATAGTGGCTATCTGCTCATTGAGCAGATATTAAAATTGCTCATAGCTTCAAATCCTCATCAAATGTACTGTTGTGGTGATGGGCTCATCTCATCACACCTATCAGGACTCCCCATTCATCTTGAATATTTCATTAAAATTAAGGGAGAATCGTTTCTCTCTCTTCTGTAGTGGTACCTTATACCTTAACAATAGAAATTCAATTTCTCCCAATATTTCACTCAGTTCTTAATAATTATTCCATGGACAATTTATGCAAGTTCTCCTGGGATATTTTCACATGAATCTCCAACTTTTCCCTGTAGAATCTTGGTAATATCATATCCACCTCCATGCAGGAGAGCTGCCAAGATACACTTTCAATCAACTGGCTGTCTTAAGTTCAAAAGAATTTAAGTGTTATTCATAATAGACAAATAATCGATTGTCTCGGGTGCAGGTGGGGGAAAGCAGACCTGCTAGAATATAGTCTGAGTGTGTGTGTGTGTGTGTGTGTGTACATGTCTCTGTGTACAAAAGTAAATTTCTTGTTTTGGTTCATTCAAAATCCACATGCTAATATTCAAAGTTATCATGTACAGGATAATATAGGGCATTTTGTCCATTTGGAAGACAGTAAAATAATTGTAGAAATATCTTGGACTCTTAGTGTTGAGGTTTTGTTCCCATCATAAATTGCTGAAAACATGCTGCATTGTGCACAATAGTAATATATATTATCTGCCTATGCTGGGTTTTAAGTCCAAAAAGTTCCCATAATTTAACTCTGAAATATGTTGTTTTTGGAAAAGATCTTACCTCTTAATTAGAGGCTTCTATGGTGACTGGTAACTCTATTTTTCAGTGAAGTAGCAGAATAATTAATTCATAAACATATCTTACTTGGATGGCAAGTTAATATATTTCAAAAGAAGAGAATGCACCAGGGACATCTTCCCCCAAACTAGTGGCCTCCAAATGTTTTGGAATATAATTCCAGTCATCAGAAATCACTGACCGCTATGGTGAACTGTGAGGTATCAGTTAAACAAGACAGCTTTGATATATGGAACTAAGGCACAACCTAGATTGAGGAAATCTATCCTGCTATTCTTGGTTAAAAGCTAATCGATTGTCTTCTAAATTGCTAGGTGGCTAAACTCTCTTGGGATGCTAGCGAGCCAGGGCATCGATGTGGTAATGAGACACTCATTCTTTGATCATGGACACAACCATCTTGTGGACCAGAACTTCAATCCATTGCCGGTAGGTGGATGATACAGTATCTTTTGAACTTGCATTAACATCCCTTTGTTCTTACTGGCCCTCTGTCATCCCTCTGTTCTTACTGGCCCTCTGTCTACATGGGGCTCCCCTTGAGGTGCACTCGAAGGTTGCAGTTAGTCCAGAATGCAGCCGCGCGGGTGATTACGGGA
>JAPKID020006732.1:0-10527 GCA_026931265.2 Tropidonophis doriae | reverse complement strand
GCTTCAAATGCCAGAGTTTCTGAGCCAACATTTTGGTTGCTAAGCAAGAGCGTTGTTAAGTGAGTTTCACCACATTTCACAAGTTGGCCACACCCACCCAGTTATACGACTGCCAGCCCACTCCCATCTGGTCACATGGCCAGCAAGCTACTCCCACAAAGCAGGCCACACCTACAGAAGAGGTTCTAAAATTTTTTGAAACCCACCACTGGTTGGATCGCTAACTAAAGGTTGGCTCCTGAATGGAGTGCTTCTTCCTGCCTGTTGTGAGTTTTGCCTCTTAATATCTGTTCTGCTTTCATCATTTGCTATTGTGTGTGCATAAGCCAGCACTCTTGATGTTTATGTTCCACATAAAGACCTCTGGTTATCGGGAATGAATGAATGATAATGAATGAAGCACAATAAATAATAAACAAAATGCAATAAAATGTGGGACTAGGTGATAAATTAGGAGCACACTCTTTCATACTAATGCAAATTTACTGTGTAGTTAAAAGAGAAATGGCACTCATTAAGTGTCTTCTTCCTCTTTTCTTATGCACTTGATGCAGCTGAGAAGTGTCATATAGCTAAGGCCAAGTGGTGGTTGCAAGAGGGTTTGATTTTGCGTGAATCGAAGGAACTGGTTGTCCTCAAGAAGTTATGAGGAACGCATCTCAGTTTTGTACAGATGCCAACTACTCCTTCTTGAGGAAGTGTAGATAGGTTACAAAATTAAAGAAGCTGGTAGGTTGCAGGTCCAAAGGGATATGGAGAATTGTTAGGATATACTACTGAACTGTTGCTTGCTGTTGTATATTATTTCTTGTGGGCTTAGATGTAGTCCTGGTCCTCTTTGATTTCTCAGTGGCTTTTAATACCATTGATCATGTTATTGTTCTAGCACTGAAGGAGATGTATATTTCTTTGATGGTTTTCATTTTGTCTCCAAGAGTGGTTCCAGTCAGTGGGGGAAGAAAACTAGTCCTGGGCATCTGCTTTGAGGGTGGCCTAAATTCAACTATCTCTCTGGTCCTCAATCACATCTATATGAAACATCTGGGTTATATACTACTCAGCTGTTCATCCCAAGTGATGCTATCAAGATGCTTTCTCACTGCTTAGAGGCCATGTGGATTTGGATAGGGAGTTCCAGATTAACCCTGAGAAGGCTGAGTGACTGGCTTTTAAGGTCTGTTACAGATGGCAATCCTCCTGAATTTACAGCTTCTGCTTGAGGAGCAGATAATGGAAGGCCTTCTCACAATTGCATCTTGTCCACCATTTTCATTTATGTTTGGATTGGAAACACTCCTCAATCACTCATGCCTTAATCATTTTTCAACTAGAGTATTGCAATGCACTCTATACAGGGCTGTCCTTGAAGAGCGTTTGGAATTGTCAGTTGGTATAGAAGGCAATGGCAGATTGGGTGCTTTGTGGGAGATCTATGTAACACTACTTCTACTTGAGCTGCATTGGCTCCCATTAGACTTCCAGGTGCAATTCAAGGTGCTGGTTGTCACCTTTAAAGCACTAGTGGAGTCCTAGGTTTCTTGTAGGACTACCTGTTCCCAATATTTTCTGTCCATCTCATTAGTTATGGCTAGGCAAGCATGCTCTGGGTTCCATTGGTGAAGCAATGTTATTTGGTGTTCCCTAGCAACCAACAGTCTTTCTCCTGAGATATGCACAGGTCCTTTGTGTTTTCTGGAAGGCCATGAGGACCTGGCTATTTCCACAGGCAAGGATATTGTTGGAGCTATGGTATGAGTGTTGGTGTGTCACTTCATACTGAAATTTTGTCAGGGGTATCAACATGAAAGGTGTGCTAGGAAAATGCTTAATACATAATCACCCAGAATGTATTGTTATGTTCATGCATTAGTAGCCAGCTAAGTGACAGCACTTAGCTGACCTTGGCTGATCAAGAAAAGCAATCCATTGTCATATTTGGTGAACACTTAGATAAAGACCCTGCAAATCATTGAAGCTAAAGGCTAGGTAGGTAATTTTTTTAAAATGAAAGGTGGTAATCTTATATCTATATCGTTAGTTAACTAAATAATATTTGATAGGCCATGAAATCTCCAAGAATTGGGCTCAACTTGAAAATACCTTGACTTACTCCCAAATAAGTGACTTTGGAACTGCAGGCTGAATTATTCTGAAACTATATTTGCAATTTGTATGTAATTTTCCTCTATTGAAATGATATTAATGTAAGAAAATATTTCACCTGAAACAGAACTGATTTATGTTCAGGTCCCATGCATGCTTTGGTGAAAGTAAATCCTATTAATTTGAAATAATTTATTTCTAGGGAATATTGCTTCAAATTGCATCCTGAGTCAACGACCCTCAATTCAAACAATGAATATAAAAAATGTATTACAATGCTTCCTGAGCTACAGGAAGAATGGCGACTTATTTTTAGAAAGGCCAACCACAAAGGAGAGCGGGTAACAATGGGGTGATCATCTTGCAAAATCTAGCAACTGTCAACAACTGTGACATAGGAGAAAGGCTGAAAGACCAAAGCTGTACATTTTATAGGAATAGGAAATGAAAGCAATTGCCTAAGTAGGCGAAACTTTTTGGCATACTAAACTGCTATCAGTGGGATGCTGTAAGCATTTTTTATTACAATATCAAAGGATAGAAATTAGATGAATGCATGTAGCGGTTGGAATCTAATTTCAGATGGATTACTGCAGCCTGAAAAATTAAAGCATATTGTAATAATATATGATTTCAGCACTGCTTGGCTCTTCAGGCTCTGATAATCTTGGAATGTAAACATACATTTGGCATGATGGCTGAGCATCCTTTCACCTGATGTCAAGCTTTTTTTTGCTTATCCAAACTCTAGAATAAATTGTGTTTGCTTCAGCTATGAAGCCAAATTAAACCGTATCTTTCTCTGCCCAATTCAGTCTGAAGTACAGGTCTCTAATCTTTAGTTTTTTAGAAGATAATAGATTGGTCCAAACAATGAAATGCAGCTTCTACTGGACAGGAAGTAATTATTTTTTTGACTATGATCTAATTAAACTTTCAGTTCTTCTCTGCTTTATTTGATCGGATATGACCTTTATTTAAAAACCTTGTGGCCATAGAAACAACCCAGAATACGGAAATATCAGGCAGTAAAGATTTGTATTTCTCTCTCCTCAATCCTCATTGCAACTTTCTTGATATAAGATGATTGGATTTTTATCCGTTAAAAGTTGTGATCAAGATGTCATGTTCCTATGTCTCCAGGGAGTTGCTTCAAGTACTTCTTGAGTTCTTCTCATTGGTAAATCCTCCCCCCCCCCCCTGCATTGGTGGTTCATCTGTGACACAAACATTCATCCATATCATCTCTTACTTATCTAATACCATTTATCCATTTAACCTATTATCCCATTCAAGGCTAATGTAAACTCCTTCTACCCTTCAGCAAGTACACTTGAACAATGTGTCTTAGATAGAAAAAAACCCAGCAGGCTAATGGTGGCCAAAGTTGCCGTCTTAAATGCAGAACAATCTTTACAAGCACCAGATTCCACCACCTCCCCTTTTGAAAAATGATGGCTGCATGTTACAAGATCTCCAAAGCTCACCAGATTTAGAAGATCTCATTAACAAGATCTTCACTCCTGCGTGAATGCAGGTAAGATTTTAATGTTTATATCAGATGTCTCACGCTATCTTATATAAGGGCGTCAATATTTCATGCGAGTTTCATCATTTAATTTTTTTTTAATGGCTTTTAAAAATAGTGAGTTTGTGGGAGTGTTGTGAATACCCTGACACCCATTGGTGCAGTTTTGCTTGTCCCTATCCTAAGGCTATAATACAAGAACCATAACTGGAAATAGAAATCACTCCAACAGCTTTCTGAATTAAAAGTAACATAACAGTTTCACATTTGTTGGTGCATAAGATATGTCCAATGTTTCTTCAGGACAGTGCTTTGCATCATCAGATCTTCACCTGCAATGTTCTCCATGGGGAAAAGATGTATCTATCTTCCCATATGGTATAATGACTGGGTTGGAGCAGGGGTGAGCTTTACAAATTTCAGCAACGGGTTCTCTGTCCAGTTGCTGAGTGGGCATGGCCATGGTGGGCATGGCCTAGTCAGCCTCCTGCACCATGGTGGTGGTGGTGATTTCACCTTCCCCAGGAAGCTTTCTTCAAGCCTCTGTGAAGGCAAAAACTGCCTCCCTCAGGTTCCGGAGGTCTTCTGGGAGGCCCACTTCCCCACCTCCTTGAGCCTCTGTACGAAGCCTGAACCTACCTCACATCCAAAATGGGCCATGGGAGAGGTGGAGCAGGGCAGGTGGTGCCAGCTCTAGGGGTGGGTTGGGGGAGGTAAACAGGGTCTGCTGTGTGCTAGATCTACTACTTGTGAAAGTCTTCTGATTCCATCTCTGGCATACCAAGGTAAGATGGAGAACAGCTTTTTTCAGCTACATGTGATGGGCTGCAAAGTTCCACCATTCAAACAAGCATGCTACTGGTCACAGCCAAACTGTTCTAGATATGTGCATCACACTGCTTCTTCTGTTTTGGTTTACAATAATAAACAAATAAATAAGATGATCAATAAATATATTGCATATACCATTTTATATTCATGGTAAAAAGCTTTTTCACCAAGAAACATGTACCATAGTTACTATGTATTACTATTATAGTAATGATTATTAACAATGTTTGTTTAGAAATGAAACTATTCAAAAATGCTTATGAAACACTTTAAATATTTAAACAGGCAAAGAAGGTTTCTTCCAACAGCTTTCTCTTATCATTTCGCTTTTTCATTTCTGTAGATGCTCTATAAATGCTCTGAACTGTGTCCATGCCGAGTTACAGTACAATTAGTGCTGCTTTTTTTTTAAGAAAGGTAACTGATAATATGACCATCCCCATAGCAAGGTTATCTTCTCTACAATAAGGTTATGTCCATCTGTTATGATGTGGGATGGAAAGTCACACTGTGACACTAAAATAGGCTTAGTGGAAAAAAAGAGAAATACATTAAGGGGAGAATCTAGTTCAGGATTTTAGAATAGCGCTAAATAAAGCCCCGGGCTACAGAAAATGGATGGGATTCACAGTGAAAATTCAATCTTAATTTATTTGTTTGAAACAACAGAAGTGTATTGATTTATAGTTGCAATAGGATATATTCCATGAAATATCAGCCCCCCTAAAGAGAAGTTGTTAATCTATATTTAATACTTTATCATAAGGTTAAATTTGGCATGAAAAGCTGTAGATATATGATCTAGTGGTGTTACCTGGTTCATTGTGTTTTAAAATTGAGAACAGTAGCACAAATATCATTTTTACAGAGAAAGCACTTGAAAATAGATGTATTAGAATGGACAAAATAAAACTACACATTTAAATTTGCTTGCTTTAGTGAATAATATGTACTTATAATTATGAATGCCCACTGAAAACAATGCATTTTCTCAAAAAACTACTATTGTTCTTTAGTAGCTGATTGATATTTTGTTATATTTATTGCATGATTTTGGGGCGTTTAGTGTTAAACATAATCTGGGAGCTAGAAATACAAAGAGGACTTCCTGTTGGACAGCAACATCAATATTCTCTTATTTGGTAAAAGGCATATAAATAAGAAATAAACCAATGCAACTCAAAAGATGGTAATTTTAAAAAGAACTGATACTATTGTATAAAGATGTTAAAGGCATTGGAAACCAAAGTTCAAATTTTAAAATAGTTGCTTTTCTCTTTGTTGTAGAAATCCACCCAAGAGTTGGTCTGACCATTTTGAACTAATATCTGAAAATCAGCCTTTCTCATGCATGATTAGGGCGTTCCATAGTTTCCATTGAGACAAGAGGAGTAAGAGTAATTGAATGCCAATGCAGCAAGGGTTGACTTGTACCTCCATAGCAAGTATAGTGACTCATATACCTTTACATTTTACATATACTTATATTTATACATTACTCCAGAAGCACAACTGCATGATCGAAAAAGAGTAAAAAAAAAAGGATGATGATGACTATAGTTTAAATAACAGTGCCATACCTTAGTGGGAAGCATTGTGATAAGTTAATGGGCATTTTTAGAATGCTGAGGACTAAAATGCCTAAGTAAGGACCAAAATGTCAATGAAACCTTTGGTAGAAGTTCTGAATGAAACTAGGGTTGTTCAGAAACTAAGATAAAAGAATGGAAGATATCTGGGGAAAATGTAGATGGGGGAATAAGGTAGCATGAAATAAAAAGATGTCAGAGGTACAAGGAGTAATGGGTGAGAGGGAAACTTTAAGTTCAAATGTAGCTGTGAAGGCTTGCCAACTTTTATTAGCCCTGATAGCTAGTCCAGCCTCTGCAATTCATCGCCTCCTAGACATCACAGGGCAATTGAACATGGCGAATTTGATGCAGGGACAACTCTGTGTGCAGCTGGAAGGAGAGCTGGCCTGCCAGGTAAGCAAATGAGTGGGAAGAGTACAGAGCAGTGGCAGTGGCTGGGGCTTTCCTATTTTCACATCCCCTGCCATGATTCCTGCAGCTCTGATCTCAGGTCAGTTTGGAGTTCAGGCCATTTGAGTCCAGGGACAGTAGGCAGGGCAGTTGGTAGTGGAGGCCAGGCGCATCCCATTTTCACACCCTTGCTGCCACCTGCCACACTGACTGCCATAGCCATTGAACAGCCCCAACTTCAAACAGCCTGGCGCTCAGTATGGTAACGGTGACGATGGTGGCTATGTGTGTGTGTATGGAAATAGAGAGGCCCTGGCCACTACCACCACACGGCACTCTGCCTACCCGCTCACCTGTCCCTCCCCCCCCACTTGCTCCTGCTCAGCTCTCCCTTTGGTGGGATGTCTTCAGCCTCTGGCCATTGCTCTGTGCTTTGCCCACCACTGGCTTGCCCACCTGTCTGCCTTCCAGTAACCGCAGCAAGTAGTCTTTGTGAGGAATTGATTGTGTTTTGTCCTGTTATGACTTGGCAGCAATGAGTTGACAGAGGCAACTGAGCTGGCCCCACCAAGAAGGCCACACTGTGTTGTCCAATTCTGTCCAGGAGCTTTATCTTCAATGTTAGTTTATATTAGCAGAGTCATGCATGACTGAAAGCATTTCTGCCTCCACTCCTTTTATTTTCCAGAAAATGAGGGCTGGTCCCTTCTAACAATTCCCACACCATTCCTTTTCTGTGGGATGAGACATCTTTTACATGCCGATTGCCCCAAATGTGGCTCTCCCTCCCATGTTCATTCCCACGTATCATGAAAAAAAATTTAAAAGTATTTTTAAGATGACCCAAACCTTCTCATTTCAAAACACAAATATAGCTGTTGTAATAAAACTATCCAAAGTGATTGGTATTCATTATTTGTGCCCAAAATGATCATGTTTTAAAATACCCATTTGTTAGATTTTAATTAGATTGAATTCCGACTTAAGATAAACATAAAAATTCAAGGTCCCTTCCAGCTCTATTCTGAATTGAAATTGAATTGGATTCTCTCTAATTAAAAAAATATTAAACAATGCTACTGCTTTTTCTGGAGAGAGTGAGAGAAAAGCTTTATATTTTCATTTAAGAGTGTGAGTGCTGGTAAATCTTCGCAACAAGCACTTTAACCTGCCATTTCCTAAGCTGTACTTTAGGCCATTTTTTACAAAATCAAGAAAGGAGATAGGCCCTCCAGCTCACCAGGGAATGCATACGAAAGAGCTGGAGTAGCTGGGGGTGGGGGGAGGGGAGACTGAACTTGAGTTGCTATGAAGTAATGCTACAAATGTCACTCTAACCCAAATCCTGAGGTTAAAGACGAATTAAACAGAAAGCAGAGCTTTTTCAAGGCATCTGAAGCCAAGACAGGAAGGTCATCATCAGCATTTTGCATTTCTCCTGGATCCAAATTGGCTGCTAGAGCAATTCTGTCAGCATAGAGGTAATATACTTTTCAAGTTCTTCCAGGGATTTATCTGATTCTTGAGGTTCAAATTAAAGTTTCTGGATCAGACAGTTTCTAGCAGCTCCGATACACTTTTGAACAACTTAGATGCAGTGCTCACAGCTGCCTTCCCCATCCTGCTGCCCTTGTTTTTGGATATGTGGATCAACAGATCTGGAAGGCAACCAATTAGGGGGTGGCAGACCATACGATAGGATCAGCCATTCTGTTAAGCCACCTGCTTTTGTCAGTGGACTTGAGGTACCAAAAGGCACCTACACATTATTATCACTTCTTGGTGGCCCAGGGATTTTTAAAATTTCTTGCATTATGGTCATATCTGCCATATTGAGGCAAGAAGAATTGTCTAGATACAAGTTAACAAACAGTTTAGGAATGCCCATTCCTATCATGTTATATGAGTAAGCCAAAGCCTGCTCTCCCAAAAAATATCAGCAGGGAAACATCTGGACCATACACGACACTTACTAGCGTATATTTTATCAGATTAATGAGTGGCATTGTTGCACTATGTCTCTGCAAAATAATAATACAAATAATGATGTCGAGCACAATGAGTGCATATCCTTTTCCATTCGAGCCAGCATTGCCACCACAAAAGTGAATGTTGGCCATGCTTGGCAAGAGAAAGGCCTTAGAAGTCAAAAGTAAAATCTAAGGAAACAATGGGTGTGTGTGAGCATAGATTGCAACCTATTGATCACAAATGCTATTTATTCTACTCATGACTCATTAGTCCAAGAGAAACTCAGGCAACAGACGTTCTGCTGTTCAGTTGACAGCTAGTCAAAAAAAAAGAAAAAAAGGAAGAAAAAACATTTCCTGCAATTCTATTTTTTAAAAATGTATCCAATAGCTTGAGCCAAAGCTATTGCTATGAAATTACTTCATGCATTGTGCAATGGCAAACACAAGTATGAATATGAAGAATGAAGTAAAGATAATCCTTCAGCCAGTCATAGCCTCCTGAACAATGTGACTGTACAATTGTGGTTAGCACAATTAACTCTTTTTTAAAAAGATCGATGTGGAAGTAGCGCTCCTTCAATGGGACTACTACTAAGTAGAGAATGCTAATCTTAACGTGCAAAGAGATAGAGTAAACTCCTCATGTTTTTGTTATAATGAGCTCACCTATCCACTTTTTCTTCACTCAGACATTTTAGCACATCTTTGTACCCTCATGTAGAAGTGTACTCATGCTGTTGCACTTTGTGGCTCTTTACTTTATGGTGTTAATGGGCAGAGGTTATAGTTTTCTTAATCAAGAGAGCTTATGCATATGCTTAGCCATCAAAATTGACATAGCCACACATTCATTTCTGTTTGTCCTATCTATCGGCTTGGAGGATTGAACTACACTTCCCTGTAATCACAAATTCTTCAGACTGGTCCCAAAAGGAAATTGTCTGCTCCTAACCCTAACACTCCTAACACTATAAAGTCTCCAGGAAAATAGCCAGATGTTATGCCATAGCAATAGCTGTTAGAAGCCATTGCTATCTCAATGTAATCAAGGTCTATTTTGCTTCTGCACTGAAAACTTTTTTGCTGGATGTTTTGTATTTTAATTCTTGCTTGGGTCTATGGCTGTACATAATGTAATAAAACAAGAGTCTGGTAGCAGGCGTTTCCCAGTCAATGAACATATAATGCCTTCTATGAAATACCTTTTTAATGAGAAGACTGTAAATATATTTAATTTGGTACAGTAATAACTTGGTTGCTAATCATGTGAAATGTTGGAAAGCTTTTCACAGAGTGCAATGAATCTGGTAGTATATATTTAACTTGGCAAGGTCTTGCTTTTCCAGAAAAGTGAAAACTGAATTTAGTATAAACAAAACACAGGAATTGTGGAGAAAGATGTTATTGGAGTGGATGTGTCTCATCATAAGTACTATCCAGAAATACCTACGGTATTTGCATGCTATATACGTATGGTGCAAGGGGTGTTCAGGGAGGGGTAACACCACTGGTGTAGAGGCACGTTGTATCATTTTAAGGCAACTTTTGGGGTGGCTTGTCCACCTTTGGTTCCTACTGGTCACTCAGTTCTCACCTGTGGCTCCTAGTAGCTGTAGCATGTGAAGTGGCCACACCCTGGGCAATAGCTTCAACAGGCTAGCCAAACCAGGTTGAGAGTAGCTATTGGGTCATTGATCTTTGGTGACATAGGGACTTTTCTATCCTGAGCATATGAAGACAGATTCCGGCGGATTGAGCAGATGAAATCTTCTAGAATAGTACAACAGTCATGATGGCAGTCTTTGCAAGCGATGTGGTATGCTAAGAGCATGGCAAGACACAAAAGACACCCTGGTCAACCACTCTGCCCAGCCCATCTTCAACTGTCTTGACTCTTGTCCTGCTATTGGAGCAAGATGGAATCTTGGAAGAGAGAGTGAGGCTGACTCTGCGCACCTCTCCCTCACTTTGATCCTTTTCACACATGTCTTGACATCCCAGATGTCATGATCCTATTCGAATACAATGGATGGACACCAGCATCATCTCCCTCCCCCCCCCCTCTGTGTGTGTGTGTGTGTGTGTGTGTGCAATATCAATCAAACTTGGT
>JAPKID020006731.1:0-10527 GCA_026931265.2 Tropidonophis doriae | reverse complement strand
GCGGGGCGGGGGGGGGAGGCGGTTTTCCCCCTCCCCAGGCTCCTAGAAAGCCTCTGGAGCCTGGGGAGGGAGAAAAAAGCACACCAAAAGCAGGGGGTCACGCACATAGCATTATGGATGTGGCACGCCCATGCACGCCCCCCCCCCGTGCTCCTCCCATTTTTGGCACACGAGCCAAAAAATGTTACCCATCACTGCCCTGGGGAGATACATCTGTTGTGAGTTCTATCCCATAGGAAGACCCGGAAAAAGGACCTTCTCCGTGGTGGTTCCCTCTTTCTGGAACATCATTCCCCCATGGCCTTCAAGTGACACATCTGGCCCACGGGCCACCAGTTTGAACACCCCTGATATAATATCATAGGTATATTTTTAAAAATATCTCCTCACTTATAAAAAGAGAACTTTATCTACTGGTAACTTTGAGCTTGATTGTTTTCTTGCAGAAAAAGCAGGGAAAACTCCACTCCCTTCTAGTATTGGTGATGTTACCTAATTGGGTAATGAAATGTCTTCAAGAAAACAATTACATTCAGAAAGCACTAAAAACCCCACACTGAAATTAAAGAATAGGCTTTAAAGGTAATGCTGTATGATTAAGAAAAATTGGAAGAATTGTATTACAGATACATTTTTTTCACCTCAGATCAGCTGTCAAGGGTCATCAAAAAAATGTACAAGCTTTTGATAGTTCCGGCTGGCATGGAATCTGCTTATTCAGTAGGCTAAAAGAGGAAGGAGACTAAAAATATTCAAATTAAGATCTATCTGATAGATAATGTAATGATTCAAGCTCTACTTGGAATTA
This sequence comes from Tropidonophis doriae, assembly GCA_026931265.2. Lineage (NCBI taxonomy): Eukaryota > Metazoa > Chordata > Lepidosauria > Squamata > Natricidae > Tropidonophis > Tropidonophis doriae. The sequence goes on along the minus strand of JAPKID020006731.1, from coordinate 9,719 downwards.
ATATAGTTACTTTGAAATTGGCCTACAGTAATTGTTGACCTAGAATTAAAAAGATCCAGATTCAAATCTACTTTCAGCTGTAGAAGATCAATGAATGACTTGGGCTCAACCATTTTTTTTCTAGGCTATTTATTGAACTGAGATGTTCTGAGGAAAAGAGAGTTGAAAGAGATGTGCTCCTGGGAATAAGCCAAACTATAAACCAAATGACTAAAACAAACATGGATTTTAAACGCAATCCATGCCAATTTGACTATCAAATCCCAATCTGTGTCCATAAGACAAAGCAGGTAAACCACATAGTTCCTTGTTTGTAAAGCTTGACTACCTACTTTCCCTATAAACATTCTAAAGAGAAGAATAAATTCAGTTTGATATTTAAAAAGTAGTCAATTAATATAATTATTCAGATACTCTTTACACCATTCAGATATCAGTTGTACTATATGACAAGTTTCTGCCCAAATCTCCAAAATTAGAAATATATTTTTTCTTCTAGCCATTCATCTTTGCAATCTTTTGCTACAAGCTGCAAAAAAGCATTCAGAACTTGGCATTTAGCTGCTTTTAGTTTCTATCTATCACATTCAATGCTAAAAAAAAAATTAAATTTGAACTTTTGCTAATAGTTTTAAAAGGGGAACTTAGAATCTAGCTGCTTAATTAGCAATTCCCTTAAATTTTGGAACTTTAAGCTATTGTCTCAATGTTTGTTTTTATGATTTTTCAATACTCACTCTTAGCCATTTCCCAGACAGCATGGAACATGTAACTTGGAAACCTGGGAGTTATCATTCAACTTACTGGTAGTTCTCTAGGTTGAAGGAAAGTCTTTATAACATTCATATTCATTTTTTATTATAAACTCTTGGATTAATTTAACATCCTTCACACCTATAGGTTGAAAGCAGAGGTGGGATTCACTTACCTTCCCTACCGGTTCGCAAATGTGAGTGCACTTGTCTGCGCATGCGCACTGCCTTCTGCACATGTCCAGTGCTTGCGCATTACATCACGGCAGGTGGGCAGACCTTCCTGCAGCCGCCACTACCAGTTCACCCAAACCAGAGATAACCAGATGAACACCACCCCTGGTTGAAAGCTATTTTAATAAACTCACCTATTCTTTAAAAGCCACATTACATACATAAAAGTCTGTATGAAATGCAATTTAATTAACTAATAAGACACTTTATAGAACAGGCAGGTATGAACTAAAGTCCCAGTGTTCTCTATAACAGGGGCTCCCTAATCCCAGGCTACAGTTCATTGGGAACCAGGCCGCACAAGTAATGTGTGAGTGCATGAAGCTTCATTTGCACATGCGCGGGAGCTAGGTTGGGCACATGAAACTATTCCCCACTGCCACTGGTCCATGAAGCCAGAAGGTTGGGGTACAACTGATATATAAAGATATCATATACACTATTTTTAAAATGAAAGTTTTACTCCATGCTTATGAGAACATTTATCTGTGCAGTAGTTAAAGTCAGTACCAAACCAGTGGCACATAATCACCTATAAAGGAAGTTAACTTTAATTATTAAAAATATATGCAAAATAATGTTGATTTATCTAAAATCCATTTGAAAAGGGTTTTTTTTATAAAAATTGAACCATGCTTTGTCTTAGAATTAATGTTATTTGAATTACAAAATACATCATAAAGGTGTCTCCATAATACTGATTGAGATAGCTAATCTGCACATTCAAGTTAGTCAATTATTTACAGCAAACTGTTGATCCTTCAACATGTTTTAACTTATTACACCATCCCTAACCCACCCCCCCTGCTGCCCCCCAACCTCCCAAGGCTCTTATGATAAGAAGAGATTGGCTATTTGAAAAATTTCTCAGGACAAGATTGGCCCTTAAAAAAAATCTACACAGAAGACAGAGTATTATAAAAATATAAAGGAATTCACTAGAATTCACTAGAATGATCTTTCTATTTAAAAAAACCATGGATACGGGCAGTTTATTTCAAAACTAGACAAATTAAAATAAATGTTTTATGTACGTAAAATAAATCCAGTGTATTTTGTTTTGAAACAATAATGTTGAAAACAAATTTGTGGAAGAGATGACTCATAATGGTGTAAATAATATTAAGGCCTTCAGACACCTCAGTTCTCCTGATAGTTCCATTAGCGGTATATTTATGTAAATACAAACATACATAAATTTATTTGAAACTATCTAATTCTGCCACTCATCTGTCCTTATAAGCAGAAGGAAATCACAACTGGAATGCTAGTAGTGAAAATCAAGGCCACTGCAGTTTAACTGAAAGTTGCTAAATAATTCAACTGCTTGCTTCATGCTGAAACTTTTAAGTGTCAGAGTTTGTCTATAGATGAAGGTCAGTGGTGGGTTGCCAATTTTACTACCAGTTCGGGCGTGCTTGCATGCACGCACACACATTGCTTCTGTGCATGCAGGTGGGCGGAGCTTCCCACCAATGCTATTACTGGTTTGCCTAATCTGGGCCAAACTGAGAGCAACCCACCTCTGATGAAGGTTGCTTTCACATCTGAGATTAGGCCAAGTTTCTTAAACATTTGTTGAACAAGCAATATTGGCTTGGTTCACGTTACTAATCCAAAAACCAACAAGGGTGGCATGGCATGGCATAGGCCAATGTGGAAACATGCCACAAATAAACATGATAATAAAACTAATCGAAGTAAGATACTGCAATAGAATTATTTACTGCAAGTCTTTAATGTTTTCAAGATGCTGGTCTAATTTCCAAACAGTTGGACAGGCAATTCATATTTTAAGGTTTCCTTTCCAATCTGGAGCCTTACAATGGGCTGGATTACAACTCCTATCATCTCGAGGAAGCAAATTCACCCTGATTATGACTAGGAAACTGTAACTTGGCATATCGAGAGGGTGGCACTTCAAAGCATAGTAAGAAACACCCTCCAGTTAGAAGTGAAGATTCCACCATTTTGGCCATAGATAGTTTAGGCAGTAGATAGAGTTCCAAATAAAATTTTAGTGCTTCCATATTTTTTAAGCCACCTTAGGCTGGGCTGTTTGAGAAGGCAAAAGATTCCAAACATTTTTCCTTCTAATTAGTTATTGAAAAAAATAAGTGTCACATTGGAAATACTAACATTTTTTAATAGAAGTATTGCTAAAAAATAGAGATTTGTTGTCTGAATTATAATTCCTAAAGTCCCTTGCCACAAATTGATTGGGTCTTATGTCAGTGAAATCCAAAGCATCTGGAGAACACAAAGCTTCCTACTATTGCTATTATGCAATGCCTTACATGTTACATAGGTACTTAATTTCAGTAAAGAATCTTTGAACACCTTATAAATTGTTCATAAGACATTCAGACTCTTAGCTGTTTAAAACAAATTAAGATTTCTTTCACTGAATAACCATCCTTTATATTACAAAAGGTGTTAGTCTAGTTACGACTTGGGGCTATGATTAAGACAGTAGCTGAAGCTGGGTGGAATGGATTTCACTTCAGCCTTAGTTGGGAATTTTGCAATTTTTAAAAAATATTTCTGTCTGTTCTTTTGCTGTCAATGTAAGATTGCAATTTTGCAACTTGTAACACTTGAATTCACACTCTGCCAATGTTCAGTCCAAAGATAAATTAACAAGTGACATTTCTCACCCTAGCTCCCATCTTCTGGGTATTAACAATCTGGTGCTATATGGTCCTTCACTATATAATTTCCAAAGGGATCAAGCCCTTTTTAAAAAAAATTGCCTCAATCCTGCTGGTAAGATGTCTAAGGCTTGGTTGCTAGCAAAAGGGATGTTAACTCAAAATCAGTCTCTCTTATCAGCCTCCTGCAGCAAATGTAGAAACCACTTGGCAGAAGCAGACAACCTAACAGCACGTTATTGTATTTTGTTTATAAATGTCTTAAAGTGACAGCATGAGCGCAAGAATAATAGGTTCTGAGCAGAAAACAAATAGGAGAGTATTTGATCAACCAAGCTACATCTGCAGATCTTTCAAGTATGAAAAAGAAAGGCTATGTTTTAGTCACAGGAAACCACTCTGAAAACACCCTCGAGTATTGCTTTTTTCTCTAAAGGGACTGAGTGTGTTCTGCTGATGTATGACCGCAACGATACAATCACTTTGAAAAAAGCCTTAAGGTTAGAACTAGCACTGGCTTGTTCCAAAGTAAAAACATAGATTTTTTTTAACCTGCTTAGCAACTAAAGTCAATAGATGGGGGAGGGACTACTTTTGAATTAGGTGGGGTAAGTAGGATGTTAGACAAACGAGGGTGGAGTTGTTGTTATTGTTTGGATAATTTAAGTATTCATTCACCAAGGAGGAAGTGATCAAAGAGTTGGTTGTGTAAGTTTTGCGTTTGGGATATAATGCATTTCATATTTAAGAGACCAGTTCATCCTAAAAGTGGTCTATACTTAATGCAGTGACACGTCAAGAAAATGTCTTTATACGAATAAGTACTGCCAGCAGTTTTGCTTGCTTTTAAAATCAGTGTTGCACTATGTAACATTCTGCTACCCCTAAGCAACTAAATTGTGTAAGCATTTTGTTTAGCACGACTCAAATAGCTTTATGTGAGATTGTGAGTACAAAAGCTCTTGAATGTAGTGTGACAAATCTAACACATTTCAGGAAGTACTTTTGAACTGTGTTTCTGATGTACTTTGAACATTTTGAATCCATTTATGTAGTGCTTAGATGAACAATTTTCCTTGGCCTAGCTTCTATAACACTCCTACACTCAAGTTTAAACCAGACGTTGGTATGTTCTTTTCATTTGACTCATACAAGCAAGATTAATTCCTAGCCTAAACTATAGAATGTAGCTGAAATTCATTTCACAAACACAAGCCCTCCCCCCAAATATGTTGCTCATTGGATAGGTTATGCAAGTTGGTGCCCCTTCCCACATTTTCACCAACCTGAGAATGAAGGGAGTGGAAACCACCAGCAAGTCAATTTATCTCACTGCATACAGCAGTCTTCCTCAAGCTTGTACTTTCCAAATACAGTATGCTTGGAATGAGTTTGCTACAATTATAAAGGCCATGCAGGGTGGGGTATTCTGATAATTGCAGTTATAGCATAGCTGAAAGTTAACAGGCTAAGAACATTATCTTACAGAACCTAATATGTATTTTTAATAGGTCTTCCTTAAACTTTAATAGGAATGTTAACTTTAGGTATTTTGCAAGTTATAAAGCTACAATTTCATCAAGAGGTTGCCCAGCAGTCTTGAATGGGCAAGGTATGCAATGTCAATCTTACCATACCTTCTAGCACTTCAGTAGTCAGATCACAATTGTGGTATGTGGGAATTTCTTACATTGGGAAATCTTTGATTGAAGGCAGCAGTGAAGAAACTACTGACAAGCTGCAGTTATAAAGTCAAGCTTTCAAGCCATTCCTATCCAGTTTTACTGAACTGAAGCTCAATTAACTTCCATGGGCCTAAGTTCAACTCTTTAGATCAGGAAGGAAAAGCATACATACCTTTTGCTGAATGTCATCTTATGATCTCTAAGGGAATCTTGTGTTTGAAGAATGGAAAGAAATCAAGCTTTTCTGTTGAGCGGTTAACTTGCTCCTAAGGGCTGTGCAACATTGGTTTTTAGTAAATACCAACTGAGCAAGGTATCCGTCAAGTCAGAAATAAGATTTTTTTGTTTTTTATTACTTTTCTTGTGTTTTTAAATGGTGGATTAGTGGAACCACATTGACTTGCTATCCTTGTTCACCAGGCAACCATATAAATATTAATCCTCTGGATTCAGTCATAATTCTTGTTTGTTGAAGTCACTTCAGCACAATTTCCACGCATTCAGGAATTAATAGACTGGTGCATTATCTCCACAATATGAATAATTTTGAATAATATTAAAAATTAAAGTGAGACATTCACTGTGTGTTCTCAAACATTCACACTCCAACGGTCTCGTTTATCCATCTGTATTGATCATGTTTTTCCCTGCATCTGTCCTCCATGCTTATCTTTTATAATACATTCACTGGGATTAAAAATAGTTTTAACTAATCCTATGCAAGCACGACAAGAGATTAAATTAAAATGCCAAGATAGGAAATGATTTATTATAGAGAGAAGAAAAGTTTCTCATCCAAAATATAGAAATCTGTACAACTTTGCCACAATCAATATACATGAACTGTACAAATTTACACCAGTTCATAATTTACCCAAAAAAAGATGACTAACAAAGTTCACAAAATAGATGGTGGTTTGTGGAAAAGACTTTTACCAATTAAGTACAAGGAAATTACAAACCAGACCTCCACTTTCTAAAAATAAGAGGTTTACTCAGTCTTAGAAAACTACAAGCTAGCAAATGTACAGATAGCTGGCTGGTAAAATACACCACAGTTCAGACAGTGTCTTTAAATGCTCTCTCTTTAGCCTGTTGGCATAGCACAGCCTACTCACTTACTACCTTGAAGGCCAATACAAAACAGCAACTGAATCATTTTCCCCAGTTTATGGCCACTAAGTGTGACTTATGTACAGTTTATACATATTGTTAAGTGCTAGGTAAAAGTCTGGTTGAATAAAATTTCCAGTATTACCATGTTTATAACAAGTCCTATTACTGAGCTGCCAAAAATGGTAACTTTAAAAAATGTATAGTGCAAATTCCTTCTGCAACATTTAATGCAGATAACAATTTTATAGCTATAGACTTAGATTGAAAATGTGTGTGTGCATTTTTTTAAAAAAGAAGAAAAATTAAGCAAAACATCTGGGAGAAAACTGCAGCCTATCTGGGTCAACTTCAGGCATTAGGAAATAAAGCAATCATCTATACTCACAGGCTATTAAATCACTGAAAGGTACTGTCGAAACTATGGCACTGCCATTATCAAATCAAGTTTACCATTCTATGTTGTGCCAGGTCTTCACAGCTGTGACATGGTTTAAATTCCGTAATCCATCCCCAGAGGAGCCCACCCAAAGTAAAAACCAAATTTATCCATCCATTCTATGATGATCCATCCACAGGCTATTATCTTAACCTGATACAGTCATCATATTGTAGCTCTTTGAGGGGCTGGTTCTGCCCAAGAGGAGTTCTTCCTTACAGCTTATTCGACTGTCTACCATTTGCATGCTGGTGCTACTTTGGCTTGCTCCTGCTGGTGCGGCTTCATACAGCACACAGATCGAGCCATCTTCTCCAATGCGATAGGATACTTCATACGGGTCAACCCAGAGAGTAAGTTCACTTGGCAGAAGCCGGAACAGTTCCTGGCTGCTAAGTCCAATCCGCTGTGCTGCTTTCCCAATCAGGGGATCCATCTTATGGTTGATACGGATGCAGCGATAGCCTGATCCTTTGCATGGCTTATCAGGGAACCAGTGGTGTTTATAATGTTCTACAGAATAGAAAAGAGTAATAAACATCACACTTGGCTCTTCACACAAGTTCAAAAACAGGAATCATTCTTTTCTGATGCTTTAATGAGAGATTAGGTGTGTTTACGTTTAGGGTTGACAATCTTTCTTAGCAGTAATTATTCGGACTACTGCTCTTATAACCCTTACAGCTGCCTAGATTTATAGAAATTGTTATCCAGTGCATAAGACAATAGAACTAGTAGTGGGGGGGGGGGGGTACAGAACAGTATATTAACTTATTAGTTGATAGCCGGAAAAATAATGCTAACTTTAGCAAAAATACACTGTGAGCTATTGAATCATTTTTTCTATATAAAGCTTCTGTCCGTTAATTTCCAGAATAAATTCATTTTTGCATATAGAAAGGCCTATCACAATGAAAAACTATGCCCCGAAATCTCTTTAAGAGCTTCTTATCAAAGTCAGACATCTATTTCCACATGTGTTTAGAACCACTGATCTTAATGGCACCTTCTCACATTACATTATACACAAACTATTACGAAAGTGCATGTATGAAATTTTATGATCAGCACCAATCAACTTGAAGTGCTAAATAAAGTGCTATTCAAAATACCATATGAATGATATATTATGTAAAACAAATTTAGATGTTTTCCCCTTGCAAGTTTTGTATAGCTTTAAAAATGGTTTATTTGGGGGGGGGGGGTGTTCCACCTGAGCTCAGGTGGGTTAAGATATTAAAAACAGACTTCACAGTGTTAATGCTTTGTTCAGACTGCACATACACACAATTCCCACATGGAATTGTACATGGAATTGTACATGTACATGGATTAGCATACCCTAATCTCTATCAAAGAGCATTTGTAGAAGACTCTTCATGTAGTACAGTCAAAATGTAATTTAAATCTTGCAGTGCTAATGAAAATATTCCCAAAACTAATATTTCCAAACCAATCTCTGAAATAATTACACTCAGTAATATTTTCAGAACATAAGGAACATGTTTTGAGATACCTTTTCTCTGTTGCTAACACTTAAAATCTTAATATTTTTGCTTAATACTTCATTTACCAGGCTCTTTACAAGTGACAACACCTTTTAAGATTCAGAACAGAAAAAAATATTCAGTAATACAGTATTTCATCATTACTATGTAGCACGTACTTAAACTATATCAGTAATGTTACTAGGTGCACAGAAAGACACTGAACAGAGACTGAATTACTACAACTTCTTAAGTCATGTAAGAAAGAAAACAAGTTGCCTGGCTTGTGATAAAGCTTCCTAAGGAAAATAGTGCTGTACTAATCTAGCCCCCACAATGAAGAGGGGAGACTCAGATACTGCTATAGCTCAAAGAAGAAACTAATGTAATCTTCATTTTCAATTAACAGATTAATAGTCCAAGCTTATGAAATAATTCCCTCTGCCTTCCCATAAGGTATGAAAAATATTTGCTACTGTGCCAGATAGGTGCATTTAATATATTCTTCTCTAAGCTAATGAAGAGGAAAGGAAAACAGATGTGGAAAAACATGCATCCCCCTCCCCCCCCTTTAGGCCAAATCTCAAGAATCTCAAGTATATCTCTCGTCTGCACTCCTGTCCTCTTCCAGAGAATGCATAAGAGCTTAACAGTTGCAGTTGCTTGGATCTAGGCAGAATGAGAAAAGGCCATGTATCTTAAATGAGTTCAAAACGCCACCCTGATTTACTTTGCTCCTTTTTATACACAAAAACCCTATACAAAAATTGGGAGGGGTGTAAAGACTTCATAATCAGAACTTTAAAAGTATGATTGCCCTGCCAACTCTGTGTGCTAGCCTCGGCAATGTGATCTTTGTGTATAAACACCAAGAAAGGAAAGAGGAACTGAAGGCAGCTAAAGGGACTTTCCAGACACGCAAGAGGTGATATACCAGTGGAAAAAAAATCCCCAGTTGCATACACAAGTACTGAGCAAAAACCCAAAGGGAAGTACGGCAGGAACCCACGGTAACATATTTAGACCACGGTGGGCTAAAGCGATAAAATAGCTGCTTCTTGTTACAAAACACACAAAGGTCTCGTTCGTTTCCTTGAAGCCGTTTGGGAAGCTGTTGTTATTCGCACTGAACCGTCCAACCATGCAACCAGCTTACACATCGTTTACCTTCCCTTCTTCCCAACACTGCAGCCTTTCTCCGCCAATTGCTCAGTGGCCAATGCTGGCTATCATGGGACCTTTCCCCCCCCCCCCCCAACAGTTATGGCGGGCAGTTAGTCGGGGGGAAAGGCTGAAATATTACGTTGATCAACAAGATCGGAGGGATCTCGCGGACGGGGGGGGAGGAGCTGCTCTAC
>JAPKID020006730.1:0-10527 GCA_026931265.2 Tropidonophis doriae | reverse complement strand
GGAAGGAAGGAAGGAAGGAAGGAAGGAAGGAAGGAAGGAAGGAAGGAAGGAAGGAAGGAAGGAAGGAAGGAAGTTTGTAGACAGGATGAGTAAGGAGAGGAACCCAGAATGCCTCCTCTGTCCATTTAAATTGCAAGCATCCCAACACAAGGCATGAATTAAAAGCATTTGGATGAGACAAAGACCATGAAATAAGGCGAGGAGATACAGATATGTTCTAATGGTTGCCTCCTGGTGCTCTTTTCTAGGACTATCACCTCTGTGCTAAAATTACTAAGATTTAAATAGCTCCAGTTACAGGTGCTAATAATTAAAGGTGTGGGAGTAATATGTTAGGAAGAGAAAGAAAATTCAATGCACAAGGCAGGGTTTATCCTCATGTCTTGTTAACTGCAGCCCAACAACTTCAAAGATTTTACAATAATGTTTTCCCTCTTCCTCCTGCAAAAGTCTTGCCATACAGCAGAGGTGGTATTCAGCAGATTCTGACCAGTTCTGGAGAACAGGTAGCAGAAACTTTGAGTAGTTTGGAGAACAGGTAAATACCATCTCTGACTGGCCCCGCCACCGTCTGTTCTCTGCCTCCTGAGTCCCAGCTGATCGCGAGGAAATGGGGATTTTGCAGTTGCCTTCCCCTGGACTGGGGAGGGAATGGAGATTTTACAGTATCCTTCCTCTGGCACGCCTACCAAGCCATGCCATGCCCACAGAACCGGTAGTAAAAAAAATTGAATCCCACCACTGCCATACAGCCTATGCATGATATTTCACTGATAGTGTGATGATAACTGATAAGATGATGAAAGGGGTTATTTTAGCTTCTTCAGATTGTTGAAGACATGTCTGTTCCTCTCCAGTAGCTGGACATTTTCCACCATGGTCATTTTAGCTTGGACTCTAAGGAGACAGCCGGATTTCTGACGTCTGCTGATGCCTTCTGCTGATGCCTTATGCCATTGCATAATGCCTGACTGGTCTTTTGGAAAGCACTGATGGGCTCTCTGTATGCATAGTTTCCTGCTTTTTTTTAAAGGGCACTTCATTAAAATAAAAATAAGTGTTTTTTCAAATCAGGGTTAGGGTTAGGGTTAGGGAGTTGGTGCTCCCTAAAGCGAGTGCCAATCCAAGCAAGGGAGCTTGATTTTATCTTCTTGTTGTTGCTGTTCCTATCACAAATGAACAGATAGCATCGCTGCTGCTTCTGCTAAGAAAATCAGCTTTCCTTTATTCTTTTTGATTACTGGGACATGGGAGGGGAGGAACAAATGCCATTTTGCTTACTTCTATGCTACTGCCTACTTCACAGGCTCTTTGTCGGCTTACTGTCTGTACTGCCATTACTTGGAGCACTTTATGATTGGGGATATTTGTGTGAGATTGTGAAGAAGCTGAGAAAATACTGGAAGGAGGAATAGACACAAACAGTCAAGAAATCACAAGCAAGCTTGCTGGCAGCTTAACTTAAAATGCTAACTCAGGTCAGATGACAAGAAACTTGGGAAGAAGCATTTCAAATCAGAGATTCCCCCTTAATGAATTTCCTATAAATGAAGGTTGGAAATTCCTCTTGCAGTTTCCAAGATTTCATATTTATCACAAGCGTAGCGTGAAAGAGATCTTAGTCAAAATCTGCAGTGTGTCTAAAGAGGGTACTCTCTTAAAAAGTTAGGATGGAAGTTCCAATAAGCCGACTAACTTTGATCTCATTGTCACGGCTGCCGTCTTGATTCCCCCTCCCCCCCAATTCTGCAGAGACTCCTGAAAGTCGGGTTGCTCTTGCTTGCTCTGTTATATGTGGCCTGATAATATGGAATTTTTCAGCCTGAAAAAAAAACCCGGTCACAAACATAGTCGAGGGGCATGAACCAAAGTGGGGAGAAAATTGCTTGATGAGCCACACAATTCTTCATGCACTAGTGACTCATCAAGCTATTAAATGTGTGTCTACGGAACAGCACAGTCGAACAATTGCATGCATGGTAGATGGGCAATACCTTCCCACTTTAGCCTGCATCCACTCACTTTATGTTCAGCCTGTTAACCAAGCTGCTTTTTTGGATAGAAATTTAGCATTTTTTCCAGAAGAGTGGTGGAGCTGCATTCAGAATTAGCTTGAAAGCCAAAATGCACAGGACACATCCATGCTGGCAAATCTCTTTCTCAGATACCTTGAAAGGGGGCTAAGCACACTCCATCCCATGCCCCTTCTACTCTCATCTAATCCGACTACCATACCTTAACCAGGTTAAGGTTAGCAATTGGTGGTTGCCCCTTCCTCAGCCTGAGGTGGTACTCAGCAGTTTGGACAGGTTTTGGAGAACTGGTAGCAAAAATTTTGAGTAGTTAGGAGAACTGGCCAATAGGCTGGCCACACCCCCACTGCCTTTCAACCAGCTGATCTTCTTTTGTTGCCCTGAACAGAACGGAACTGGAAAGCAGGTGAATGGGGTGGGGAGGCAATGGGAATTTTTCAGTAACCTTTTCCCAGGAGTGCAGAGGGAATGAGGATTTTGTAGTATCCTTCCTCTACCACACCTACCAAGCCACGCCCACAAAACCAGGAATAAAAATGTTTGAATCCCACCACTGCCCCCAGCAGAATATGATTGGCAGGGTGAGACACGAATCTGGTCACTTTTCTTTACCAGCCTCCCTACTGAGGCCAATTAGATATTGGACAGTGGAGCAGCACAACACATACTTTTCGTCTGAATATTATAGGAAGAATGCATATTAACATGGCAATGAGGAGCAACTAATAATATATGTCTGAATGGTTGCAAATATATTTAGAATATATCTGCAAAATAATAGAAAAGCTTTGACATTAAAATGGCATATCAGACTTTTAAACCAAGAAATTGCAGTGCTTGCCTTCTCAGCTCACATGTTAACCTCTGTGGTCTATTTGATTATTTTGTTGAATCCAATTATTGTAATTTACAACCATGTCTTCACGTGTAAACCTAGTTTCAAAATAAACATTGCCTGCGTTACAACCTGAGAACAAAAATCCCTGACATGCCAGTTTGTAAACTTCCTCTATAAGGAAATTGACATTGCAGTATGATCAGAAAAAGAGTGCTATGACAAGGCTAGAATAATATCATACTGTCACATTTACAATCATCTGAAGATTTTTTTCCTACGTTCAAACAGTCATCTTGGCAGGAGATCCCGTAGACATATTTTTTATTGATTATGTGCCATGAAGTCATGTTTTATTCCTAGCAACCACATAGATCAGTGATGGCTAACCTTTTTTGGCTTGTGTGCCAAAAGTGGGGGGAGCGCAGTGGGGTAGTGCATGGGTGTGCCACACCCATAATGCCATGTGCGCGACCTCCTGTTTTGGGTGCACTTTTTTCGCCCTCCCCAGGCTCCAGAGGCTTTCTAGGAGCCCGGGGAGGGTGAAAGCAGCCTTCCTCCCCACCTCCAGAGGCTTCGGGAGCTTCCCTGAAGCCCCTAGAGGGCAAAAAACAGCCTCAAAAGAAGGCCTAAATCAGCTGGCCAGCACACACATGCGTGCTGGAGCTGACAGGGCAACACCTCGTGTGCCCTAAGAAATGGTTCTGCATGCCACCTGTGGCACCCGTGCCATAGGTTCGCCATCACTGACTTATACTGTATAATCAAAGTGTAGGCTAATAGCATCTTTCTTTCCAGGCATTAAATGAGGATACATCTCCCCCCCTCAACAAAAGCAAAATAATTATCTATCTCTCCTCCCTTTAAGCCATTCTAAACAGTAGCTCTTGACAGTGCCAAAGCCTATAGAAGAGATCCTAATGCCATCATTGCCACTGAAACAGGTCACCACTTGCCATGTCCCAAGACAGGGAACCTTGAAATCAATATGATTTTGCCACAGCCTGGCACTCGCCAGGATCTGCTTCACACCATTTATTTTCAGATGGTGTTATCTTTCTGTTATGGTTTATCTGAGGCTGCTCTGGCTTGCCCGAAGTCTTGGTTCTTGAAGCAGCTTTAGAGAATGCTCTTCCATGGCATCTGCAGCCTCTAAAAACCATGCAAAAATGTACCCCGTCCTTCTGTGATTTTTGGAGGCTCCAGAGGCCAGGTGAGAACACGGCCCTATCGTGCAACTTCCAGCGAGTCCAGAGGACATGTGAACACATTTTTTTTCTCAACCTCTGCAAATTGAGCAAGATCAGAGCAGGCTTTCAAGAATAGTTGTTGAGTGTTGGTGAACACTGGCATGTCACCCAAAATGTCGTGACATATTACCTTTGACATCTGTGTCATAGATTTCCCATCATCAGCTTAGAATTTGGCAGTCCTCCTTGACACTGTATATTCTGCTAGTGATTAACTGAATAACAATCTGACACAGATGCTGCAATTTTGGCAATTTTCTGCTGATCCATTTTGGCTATTCCCCTGCCTTGTAAACTTGCCTATCACTTGAAAACCTCCGGCATTTGATCCTGCTAAATCTTGTATAGTCCTCATTGTAATTTCTCATCTATCTATCTAACTATCCATTTGTCTTCTGCATGGAAGCTATGTCAGTTGATCGAAGCAGCAGCCTTGCCTTTCTTTTCCTTCCCTTCCGTTCCGTCTGGATTTTGCCTGACTGGATTTTGTTATCAGAAAGCTACCACTCTTCCTGTTTTGCTACTGTTGGCTCTGCTTCAGCTGAAGGGAATCCAGCTCCCTGAGAAGGTTGGAAAACTTGGCTGCAGGTATCAACAATTTTTTTCTCCCATCCACTAACAGAATTTTCCCAAATCTAATAGCTGAAACAGGGTTAAAGCTACAATTCCCACCCAACATGAGCCTTTGCTTTAAGACTTTGCCAAGGGGTTTAGGAATTCTGAAGACTGTGATCTTAGGAAGCTGAAAGTACCCAATCAGAAAACAAATTAACTGGAGAAGGATTCTCAGGAACAGAAGACTCTTCTAGTGTCTTCTAGAATCAAGATCATGTGAAGTATCACTTTATAATGCCTTGGTAAGACCCCACTTGGAATACTGAATTTTAGCTTTGGTCGCCACAGTGTAAAAAAGATGTTGAAACTCTAGAAAGAGTGCAGAGAAGAGCAACAAGATGATTAGGGCAGAGGTCCCCAACCTGTGGGCCGTGAGGGGTTTGCAACTGGGCCATGGAAATGCCTGTCCTTGCAGACAGCTGGTCATTTGTATTCTTTTAGCAAGTTGTTAAGACTACCTGGAGATCAATCTGTGTCATCAGGATCACCTGAGCGGTGCAAATGGGTGTGGAGCCTACTTGGAACTGTTGAAAGGACTGTGTTGTAGACTGGAGATAAATGATGTTGTATCCCTCCCACTCTATTGAGAGAGGGATGTTCAATTTTGACATAGATGACCTCTTTGAGTGTAGGTTAGGGTAGGTAAGAAAGTATATGCACTGGGTGGACTGACATCATTGCAGAATTTATACCTTCAATAGAAAGCCAAAGTAATGCAGAGGTTAAAGTGTTGAATGAAAAGAAAAATCCACCTGCAACCATGAGAGCTTCCTTGATAATGTGGGACCAGTCATTGTAATCGAATGTGTGTATGACCTTAGCAGACAGAAGGAAGAGCCTTGGGCTAGGCAATGTCAGATAAGAAGCAAGTGAGCCCACAAAAAGAATGAGGCAGTGGCAAACATCTCATAAGGATTTTTCTATAATTGTTTGGACTGTAAAGGTAATGGGAGAAATGTACTTTCAAACTGTAAGATTCTGTACCTTGGGTGTGCTTCTTGTCTGGATTACCTTACAAGGCTGATAGGTTGTTGTTTTTCTCAACCCAACCTATCTCAGGGTATTGTTACAGGAATGGGTGGGACAGCTCTTCAATCTAAACACATCTCAAAAATATATACTGTACTAAAGTATATTTGCCTGTTTATTCCCTGCTGATCACCTTCGTATGTTGTGCTTTTCCTTTGCAGGATAAAAGCATGAAAATAGTGGAACTTTTAGGCTAATTTCTACCTTCCCTCTTCATGTCTCTTTCAGCCACCCATTTGGGAATTGAGGATCGATACCTTCCCCATATTAATATCCTATTGTGCATATACATTTGTACCAACCACAGCTACCAGAATGGCTTATTAGCAAATGCGTCATGAGGTAACTTAGCTCATGTATTCCCTTCTTTGCATTTTTGGATGTATTGTTGATCACCATTTGAGCAGCAATGCCAGTAGGTGCTGGTTCTCTGCTTCTGCTTGTTGTCTTCCATTACTGCACTTTTCTGAACAGAAGCATTGCTGCTCACCCTTCTGTTTAACCCACAACCTTCAAACCTTCCCCCAGTCCAAAACCATAGTGTAGCTTAAGCTATTGTCTTAAAATAAATAATCAAATGGCTTTGTAAATTTCCAAATGGCTGTTAAACACTCGGATTCTAAAGGAAGTTGATATTGACAATTTATCTTTCATTTTCATAACAGAATTGTTAGCAGTAATCTTCATAATCTCTTCCTTCAAGGAGTTCTGAGGAAAAAAGATCAGATATTGTAATAACTAGAGAATTTAAGCCCCCATTGCAGCCTATCTGTGAGCTTGAACTTCTTCATCAAGGATTTGTCAGCTGAGTGGAAGGTGGTTAAATCGAAATCTCAATTCAAAAGGAGCTAATATTTGGCAATTCTGTCCTAAAACAGGAAGTCCAACGTGTGCAAGGCCTTTGGTGAATCAGTTCTTTGTATCCTGACCAGTTCTTGTATCCTACTTAACAATTTACACAAAGGTGTGCTGTGTGTTTACCTATCATTTGTGAGCTTCTAATAATCAGCAAAGCAGAATCACCCCAAGCCAGAAGAAAAGTAAAATGAGTCAAATGTTTCAAAGAAAGCAGACTATGAATTAACTGCAACTTTTGAGCCATGTCTGCATGTGGTATAACTGAGCAACTTTTATAAATGTCTTCAAAACTGATTACAGAGTTATATTACATACTGTGCCACTCAGCCTTGTACTCAACCCACTATTTTCGTGTAGCTCTGATAGCTAGCTCACATTTTTGGTGCATGGCTTATTTGGTCAGAAAGTCACAGCAAATATCCTGTGAAAAAGGAGAGCATAGCAAACACTTTCATAAGGGAATAAACCATACTAAACCACAAATGCATCTCCAAGTAAATGCACAAAGAATTTTGCTTGTTGATAGTGAAACAAATCATTTGCCTCGATGGAATCTTTTACACAGGAAAAACAAAAAAGCACATACAGAAAATCTCAGCCATGGTGGCGCAGTGGGTTCAATGCAGTATTGCAGGCTAATTCTGCCGACTGCTAATAGTTTGATCCTGACTGGCTCAAGGTTAACTCAGCCTTCCATCCTTCAGAGGTCGGTAAAATGAGGACCCAGATTATTAGAGTCAATATGCTAATTCTATAAATTGCTTAGAGAGAGCTATAAATGATATATGTCTAAGTGCTATTGCTATGCAAAAGCCTTCTTTCCATAATGGAATATGAGGTTTGGAGACATTTTTAGAGAAGAAGAAAAAAAGCATTTTCTGGTGTTATTTTACACCAGTTTAGGCCAATTTCAGAATTACACAATCTATTTTGTTTTTACTAGTATCCCAAGGTCCATCAACCAGAGCCAGAAGGAAATCATCCAGAAGCCAGGAATTTACTGAGTACCAAAATAAGTAGAGCTTACAGAGAAGAATATAATCCTGTTACCCCACACATTCAACATTCCAGCTGTATAATTTAGAATAGGATTAGAGTTATACTATATTGCTCTTGCTTAACAACTGGAAGCTGGAGATTTTTGAATACTTTACTCCAATTCTGCAAGAGGTTATTAGCATATTACAATATGTCCATTTCCCTTTAAAGTAGTGGCATAGAAACTTGATTGTTGCATGTCAGATATAGGTAGCCCTCAACCTACAACCTTTCTTTTAATGACAGTTTGTAGTTGCAACAGAACTGAAAAAAGTAATTTATGATCCTTTTTCACACTTACAACTGATGCAGCATCCCTGTGATCACATGATCAAAATTCGGATATTTGTCAACTAGCTCATATTAATGGCAGTTGCAGTGTCCTGGGATCATGTGATTACTTTTTGCAACCTTCTGACAAGTGAAGTCAGTGGGGAAGCCAGATTCACTTAACTGAGGTACTAATTTAATGACTGCAGCGATTCACTTAAAAACTGTGGCAAGAAAGATCAATATATGAGACAAAACTTATTTAACAACTGCATTACTTAGCAACAGAAATGTTGGGATCAATAATTGTGCTTGTAAATCGAGGATTACCTGTAGTTAGTAAATCAGATCTTGCAATGTAATGTATTATTGAAGATTCAATCAAAGTTGTAGATTCTGAGTAACCACCTGATAGCAAAGTCTCTTGTATCAATGCAATTTGGGAGCTGCAAACAAGCAAAAACTTAGAAAAATGATTAATTTTCATTACAAAATTCTGGTCATCATAGCTTGGATTCTCAGTATCAGTTTTTTTAAAAAAAATATCTAAAATTTATTGACTTATTATAGGATTCCTACAATTTGAGTACAGAATAACATCATGGGATAACGTACATATTTATTCTCTTCTTTAGAAATTTCCCTAAGTTTTCCCTTGCATCATGGGAATTTTTCATTTTTTGGCTTTCACAACTGCAGTGTGTATTTTATACAAATTATTCCTATCCTAAATATTTCAAGCAAATCGACAGTGTCTGTTCAGTCCCTGACCTACAACACAGGGATAATTATGAATATGTGTGTGGTTGTTTTATACAAAGTTATCTTGGCATCTAGCATCACGTTATATGCTTTGGAATTCCAGAACTAACAAATATCAGGGCACGATTGACTATGACATCATACATGCCCGTGATGGTGAATCTATGGCACACGTGCCACAAGTGGCACACAGAACCCTCTCTGTGGGCATGCGAGCCATTGCCCAGCTCAGCTTCACCACGCATGCATATGCGCCTCCTGACGTCTAGCTGATTTTCAGATCTCTGCCGTGCATGTGGGAGAGGCGCGTCGGGGTGGGGGTTGAGCACACATTTTTGGTCCCAGGAGGCTTTAGGGAGGCCTGCTAGGCCCAGAAAGTGCAGTGTGGAGTTGCATGCATGTGCAGGGGGTCACATACATGTGCAGGGGAACGCAGGAGTGTCATGTATCCATGCAGGGCAGAGGGCAGGGCACCTCCTGGACATGCACGCGTGCACTATCACACGTGAGCATGCAATTTTTGCATGCAAGGTCAAAAAGGTTAGTCATCACTGATATATACCATTGGTGGCACCTGTTATTGATATTTGGCTTCTACATAATGCTTTTATCATCTTATATCCTCAAACCTTCTATGTGTTTTGCTCTGGAATATGAGAATTCTTCCAGAGCTGATTTGGAGACCCATTGTGCTGCTATTCTATATTTTTTTCCTTCCAAATTGGATTTGTTTGGGGGTTGTTTTTTTTGTGGGGGGAGCTTTAGAGTAAGTGTTGCCTACTCTTGGCTGACTGGACAAGTCTCTACAATTTTCTTGGTGAAATTTCAGAAGTGGTTTGGCTTTACCTTCCTCACATTGTTGAGAAGGTTGAGGACGGAGGGAGGGGGATCGACCCCCAAGATCACCAGCTGGTTTTGTGCCCAATGCAAGGCTAAACCTCATAGTCTCTCAGTTTCTAGTCTGGTGCCCACTACATCCTACTAATTTGTAGCTGGTAACCCAGCAGACCTTGACTCATCTCCAAATGTTATGCAAGTTAAGTATTGAATTGAAGAGCCCTGGAAAATTCTGGGGTTTAGACCACCATCTCAGAAGGTGGCCAGTCCTCTAATGCTGCTGAAAATCTGTTCCAATTCAAGCACTGGGAATTGAATTTGACAAAAAAATCTTACCTTATGCAAAACAAAACTTTTTAAAATTTGGAACCTACAAGGAGGATACACACTATTGTACTGACAAGGAAAAATGTTCCTTAAATTCTGAATGTGAAAGATGAACAATGGCCCAAAACAGAAAATCTGCAAATGTGGAATTCTAATACTTAAAAAGTCATGAAAAAGAAATATGCAAGCAGCTTCAGGTGTTGAGCAGTTCAGGTACCTGAACTGAAGAAAAAAGAGAAATCTATAGATTAGTAACCAAAGGACAAGGATGCTATCTGGATGTTTGATGAAACTGCAGTCAACAAACCATGATTATATGCTGAAAGGTCTAATTGAAGACAACCTTATCAACCTGTGACAGCTGCTAAAAGAACTTCAAACCAGATATATCATTATGTTTAGAACATAGAATAACAGTGTTGGAAGAGATCTTGGAGGTCACCTAGTCCAACCCACTGTTCGAGCAGGACACCCTATACCATTTCAGATAAATGGCTGTCCAGTCTCTTCTTGAAAGTGATGGGGCACCCACATCTTCTGAATGTAAGCCATTCCACAGGTTGATAGTTCTCAGGAAATGTCTCCTTATTTCTAGGTTGCTTCTCTCCTTAACTAGTTTCCATCTATTCCTTCCTTCTAGTGTTCTGGAAAATAGGTTGATCCCTTCTTTGTG
>JAPKID020006729.1:0-10528 GCA_026931265.2 Tropidonophis doriae | reverse complement strand
GCCGCCAGCCGACATTGTCTAGCCGACGGCACCCGGAGGAGGCCCTCTCTGTGAGAGCGGATCGGACGGAGAGAGGTTCACAATTCATAGAGTTGTAGTGTTGGATGGGACATTGAGAGTGATCTAGTCCAACCTGTAGTCCACTGCAAGAATCCTGACGTCATCCCAAAAACCGGGTGTCCAATTTTTTCCTAATCTATGACATATTGGAAGACTGTACCATGTTTCCCCTTACACT
The DNA here is from genome assembly GCA_026931265.2 of Tropidonophis doriae. NCBI lineage: Eukaryota > Metazoa > Chordata > Lepidosauria > Squamata > Natricidae > Tropidonophis > Tropidonophis doriae. The sequence goes on along the minus strand of JAPKID020006729.1, from coordinate 10,290 downwards.
GCTCTATAAGTGTACACTTACACTATAAGGCTAAACATAGTAAGTTCCTTTAATCATTCTTCATAACACTATGTTTGATAGTTTTTCCACATTACAACAATAACAGATTAATGTTTTATGATCTCTGGAATTTTTTGAAATATCCAACTGAAAGGAACAGAGACGTCTGCTGAAACCAACAAATTTCCGAAACAATGAAACAAGTGTCACAGCAACACAATACAAGCCCATATACACGTCCATCTTTCTGATTCACATACAAAAAGCTTCTATTATCTAAATAAGGGGTGTCAAACTTGTGGCCCATGGACTGGAAACACAACACATTGGTCATGCTCACCCCCAGTTTAGTGAAGGGGGGAAGTTGCAATATATCATGTGACAACATGAGTTTGACACCCCTGATCTAAATGTAGAAACTGTACCTCAATTCCTGGATCCCCAGCATGGTACTCTCATGTGGGGTGAGAGTTGGCTGCTTGGTATGGGGCCAGGTTATTTGTAGGACCAATTATCTCTTTCTGCCCCATGCAGAAACAAACTGAGGGTCTTGTTAGTTTTAAAAAAATGGCATCTTTCTGGACCCAGAAAGTGTATTCTTTTTGGTACAGTGCCTGCCCTTTGGAACAATATTTTCCCTTTGTTTAGAATGCCTCAACTCTGCTATCTTTTCTCAAAGATTTGAAAACTTGGATCTGTCCCCAGACATGGGGTTCAAGCTATTACATATAACCCATTAAGTTGCTCACTTGCGGCAAATTGGTGTACCTCGGTTGCTATTTTATGTTGTCTGTATTTGTATTTTAAATGTTGTAAGATGTGCAAAATTCCTAAGATGAGAGAGGTGACTGTATAAATAGAATTAACTAGCCAATAATTCGGCATTGTCCAGGTATTTATTTATAGGGCACGGGTGGGTTCCTGTACTGGTTGGTACAGTTCGCTTCATGCGTGCATGCCCGCTGCGCATTGCTCGTGCATGTGCAGTTGACTGAAAATTGTTCTGTGCATGCACAGAAACATGCTGGCAACGACAGAAGAGATCGGGGAACCAGTTCGGGGGCATGGCCAGACTCGGTTGTTACCAGTTCTGTGACCCAGGCAAGATCACCACTACCAGTTCGACTGCGCTGTACAGTAGAAGCCATTTTACGGCAGTATAGTAGAAGCTATTTAAAGGCACAACAGGCTGCATCTTAACAGAACATACAACCAGAGTGGTGTTAGGGGTGTCTTACCCCCACAGTATTTGTCTCCAGAGAGTAAATTATCTGTGGACCACGTTTGGTTGAAATTGCTCAGAGTTATGCTGGAACACACACAGATCGATCGATCAATCGATCAATCGATAGATAGATAGATAGAACGAACAACAATTAAATGAATTAATCATGCTGTGACTTTCCATAAGCCCCTCTCAAAATTACAAATGTGTCCATTGGCCCAGTTACAGCATAAGGCAATAAAATTGTGCATCTCAAGTGCAGCAGTTAAGTAAATATGTTGCCTTTAATTCTTATGTGCAACATCTGTTATTCACAGAGACATTGTCAATGACCTTTAGAGATTCTTTCAGCAGCACAGGACAAGGCATTGAAACCATGACTTCCTGCAAGGAATTCAAAATTGCTTGAATTCCCTGGAAAGAAAGAAAAATTTCTAACTTGGAGATTTCCCTCTCCCCCCCCCCCCTTCATTTCAGGATGTTCTAAGGAAAACAGGTTTAAGACCATCTTCAGCCACATAATCTCATAGATGATTTTGTGCTCTCTGTCTAGCCAATCTCACAGGTTTGCTGTTGTGGGATGAAATGAGAATATATGCCTCATGAGCAAAAGCCTGGATGGAATGTTGTCATTGTCAAGCCATACCAGTTAGGGAAAAAGTTTCCACTTTCCTGTGTTTTGCATTTCCTACATGCTTGCCCACAATTGACTTGTACCTTATGATGGAGCAAATTCATTTCCACCCAGATCTATCTGTAAGACTGTGAGGTTCTTTAAAGTGTCACCGAGTCTGTGCTGTGCTTGCCACTAACAAGGTGGGCATTAAACTGCAGCCATGTGTCACAGTTTGAAATCCATTGGATTTGAGCTGCCAGAAGCAGCTGATCTGATTGATACACGGATGATTTAAGAGACAGGATTTTGAGCCGGCTGTAATGCTCATGGTACAGCATACTCTAGCTGTACTCCCAGGCTCCAAATGAGATGGCCATTTGCAGTGAAGGCAAAAGTGGCAGCAACTCAAGCTAATGTGGGAAAAGGTCAAGAGGAGAATAATTCACTTTCACCTAGCTACACAGGAAGAGCTGCAGTAAAAGCTGCCCATTTATTGATGAGATTATATATAAACACGAAGTTCATATCTCCAGCTACCACCTCAGGCTGCCATCCAGGCTGAGCTGTTGTCATCACCTACCTAATCAAGTGGCGGATTACCTGGTCCTTGATAAATTGAAGAAACAGCTATGGGATGGGAAGGAGGAGGGAGAAAGAAAGGGGTTACGTCAAGGTAGTTTGCTAGCCTGTAGCAGCTAATATGAGAGCCGATGTCTGGACCAACTCTATAAGCTTATAGTATGCAGTATGTATGGTTTGTAGAGAACAGCATAAATGTCTTTAAAGGAAGACATCCGTAAAGAGCCCAATGTTAGGAATGATATATTAGAAGCCAAGGGACAAAGGAAAAAGGAGATGGTATAACTGGCATTGTTTTAGAAAGGAATTCCCACACCCTGTATAATAGGCTTCAACCCATTTGAGTTAGAAGGAACCGTTTATATGAACTGTGCTGATAAGTAATATCCTTGCCGTGAAGAAACACAGCGCACGTCTAAAGCCAAATCCAGAGTTATTGCATCGTTGTTCATCCTTTGTGAGTTGATTATAGGCAGCTTGCTCAGGGTATATTAATTTTTCCTCTTGAAATCCTACTGAGAGGAATATCAGCATTTCCTAAGTGTGTAGAAAGGTTTTTGTTGAAGCAAGTAGCGAGGCTAAGACAATTCTTGTTCCAATAAATAAATCAGGCATTTTGTTTTATTGGAAAAGTCCAGTCTGATAGGTAAAAATGCCGCTGTAAAATAACTAGACTGGGATAATGTAATATATAGTCATCGATATAATGCTGAGGGATGATGGGGAAAAATTGGATTCTGGACATAACTAGATTTGGTAGAAACACTATTATAATCCTGCCAAAATAAAATCCGTTTTTGCTCCTGGAATCAGTAGAATTTATCAGTGCTAAAGCACAGCTGGACTGTGCCTTTGATTTCTTATTGTCCAAAATCTGAGAACAAAGTAAAATAGAATCTGAACCCAAGTAATTCAATTTCTATGCTGAGCATATCCAATTTTGCTATTTGTCATAAGAAAACCAGAAGTTGCCCTCTTCTGAGTCAATATTGATAGCAACTTTCCAGAGTTTCAGAACAGATTTTTCTCAACTGCACTTCTAGAAACCAAAGATTGAACCTATTATCTTCTGCATATGAAACATGTGCTTTAATGCTAAGCTGCATGTTACTCCCCTATGTTTCACCATCTGATTTTTAAAATTATTATGCATAATTTGGATTTTATATTCATGGATTGGAACAAAAGCTCTCCAGGACATTGAGGTCCAGTTTTCATTCACTGAATGCTATGTAATTATCTTTGAAACTTTTGAGATTTCAGCAAACATTAACCATAATTTTTCAAGTATATTTTGTCCAGTGGTGGGCTTCAAATTTTTTTAGAACCTCTTCTGTATGTGTGGCCTGCTTTGTGGGAGGAACTTGCTGGCCATGTGACCAGGTGGGAGTGGCTTGGCAGTATTGTGACTGGGTGGGCGTGGCCAACTTGTAAAATGTGATGAAACTCACTTAACAACGCTCTTACTTAGCAACCAAAATGTTGGCTCAGAAACTGGCATTTGAAGCACACAAGTCTTAAAGCTGTCAAATTACAAGACTCTTGCACCCCTTTAGAAAAAAAACCCCAGGGGTGTTTAAACTTGACAGCTTTAAGACTTGTGGACCTCAACTCCCAGATTCCTCCTCTCACTCTTCATCTTGATGATTTTGGGGACAGGCAGGGGAAGGGAGCTGGAACCGGTTCTAAACGGCACTGTAGATTTGTGGAACCTCTTCTATAGAAAAGGTTAGAACTGTCTGGAACCCACCCCTTGTCCCATATATCTATACTTCTTTTTTCTCCTTGTTTACCAACTGAATCCTATGCCCAATTCCACATTCTTTGCTTTCCTTGTTCTTGAAACATATTACCATGCACAATGATAGATATTTTTACAAAAATCTATTTTTACAGATTTTTCCATCTGCATGTTGCACAAAGGCAATTTAGCTATCTTTGGATGCTCTAAATGTTTGAGTAGTGCTGGGAAAAAGGTACTCCAGTGCAATCCTATGAGAAGCATAACAGTTTAACATGAAATAACAAAGGTAGGGATGTACTATCTCTAGAAAACTGCCCTCGTGGTTCAGCCACTTTGAAAGTTTGTTTCTTCACATTGCTGTGTGCATAGTGACTTTGCATAAATGACCTAAATAAAAGAATGCTTCTTGAAATTCAAAATTTGAGGAGTTTTATTTGTTGTTGTTCTTTAAGAGCTCTGATCTCTTTATTATTTTTTCCTTTTATAAAATGATGTGTTTGCAAAGCTTCTATTGAAATTAAGAAATGAAATCTGGCCTGCGGGAAGGCTTCTAAAATCCAGAATTACTCTGTGGTTCAGTGGTAGAACCCACTATTGGCATGAGAGAAGTCCCAGGGTGAATCACTGACATCTCAGAATAATTTTGTCTTTCCATTCTGTATAGACAAAGGAAGACTCTATACCAAGAGTGTCAAACTCAATTTGATTGAGGGCCGCATCAGGCTAGCATTTAATCTCGGAGGGCCAGTGGGGGCAGGGGAATGTCTGAGGGTGTGTGGTCACAGTGGGCGTGACTGGAGTGGGTGTGGCCATGGCAGGCAGAGTGCTGCTGGAGGCCGGGAGACTGAAAACGGGCTACCCAAGGGCCTCCCAGGTCCCTCCCCCCCCAGCCTATTTGGGCTGGCAGACGCACAGTGGGCCAGTCCTTTGATATTTGCAGGATGGCCCTGTGGGCCAGATTTAAGTACCCTTTGGGCCGCGAGTTTGACACCTCTACACAGTTAAAGGATTTCAGGGAAATACAAGGGAATCTGGTAATTTCATATAATTTGGTTTTCAAGAAGCATTTGCAAACTTCACCCCCGCCCATCCATTTTAAAAAATTAATTTCATAATGCAGGATACTCCGTATATCAGAGAATGCCTTAAAATACTGAAATTGAGGTGGAAACACTTTTACTTTCCAGATTTCACTGAACAGTTCCCAGTATTCTCAGCCACCAAGGCTACTGGTTACTGGAAGCTGTTCAATTTTCATCAACTGAAAAGCTTTCACTTTTCCAACCTGATCTAAACTACTGCTCTTTCCAGCATGCAACATTTGCCAGTTCCTATTTGTTAGGTTGAATATCTAAGAGCTGTGGTACAGCATTGCAGGCTAATTCAGTCCACTGCCAGGTGTTTGATCCTGACTGGCTCAAGGTTGACTCAGCCTTCCATCCTTTCAAGGTCAGTAAAATGAGGATCCAGATGGTTGGGGGCTGACTCTGTAAACTGCTTAGAGAGGGCTGTAAAACACTATGAAGCGGTATATAAGTCTATGGCTATTGATAATAGAAACCTGTTGCTCTATTCTCTTGGAAACCTTTTATCCTGGCGACCACACTTCTTACAGCTGTTTTCCCCCCCCCCCTTCTTTCCAGGGGAATCCCTACATGTGCAATGAGTGTGACGCAGCCATTGACGAACTGGCACATCCACCCAAACTGATGTTTGATCCCGAAGGAAGGCATCCCTACACCTTTTGGCAATCGACCACATGGAAAGGTTACCCAAAGCCTCTCCAAGTGAACATTACCCTGTTTTGGAACAAAACCGTCGAACTCACGGACAACATAGTCATCACCTTTGAATCTGGCCGCCCAGACCTAATGATCCTGGAGAAGTCCCTCGACTATGGTCGGACGTGGCAACCATACCAATATTATGCTACAGATTGTCTAAATGCTTTTAACATGGAACCAAAAACAGTGAGGGATTTATCTCAACAGACAGTCCTAGAAATCATTTGCACAGAAGAATATTCCACGGGGTACATGGCCAACAGTAAAATCCTCCACTTTGAGATTAAGGATAGATTTGCATTTTTTGCTGGGCCTCGGCTTCATAATATGGCTTCTCTCTATGGGCAACTTGACACAACCAAGAACCTAAGAGATTTCTTTACTGTCACAGACTTGAGGATAAGACTGCTCAGGCCAGCAACTGGGGAATTATATGTGGATCCGCAGCACTTGACACGCTACTTTTATGCAATCTCCGACATAAAAGTAGTTGGAAGGTAAGAGAACATAAAGAAGTGTGTATGTGCATTTTTTCTTCCAATCATATTAACTTCCTGTTTTGTCTCTTTTTCCCTTCCCTTTCTAAATGGAAATATTGAACTATTGTGGTTTGAAATTTATGCAACCTTTTGCAGATAAATAGGTAGACAGACAGACAGACAGACAGATAGACAGACAGACGCTATAGATCCTATAGATGATATAGATATAAAAAAAATCTATAAAGGTAGTCCTAGATTTACAACTACAATTGAGAGCAGAATTTCAGTTGTTAAGCGAATCATTTCCAATTTTATGACCTTTTTTGCCATGGTAGTTAAGTAAATCACTTGCAGTTGTTAAGTTGATAAGACAGTTGTTAAGCAAATCTTGCTTTCCCCATTGTGCTTGCTGAATCCTGGCTGGCAAGGTCATAAACAGCAATCACATGGCTGTGGGGATGCTGCAACCATCGTAAATACATGTCGATTGCCAAGCACCCGAATTTTGATCACATGACTGTGGAGATACTGTGATGGTTGTAAATGCAAGTACTGCCTGTAAATCACTTTTTTCAGTGCCATTGTAAGTTCGAACAGTTGAATGGTTGTAAGTTGAGGACCACTTTTAATTTATTGATTTCTCAGTCTAATGATACCAAGCGGGACACCAGTTACAATTACTGAATGAACACTAGGGCATTGATTTTTCTTTCTTAATGGCCATGTTCTCACAACAGCAATCTTTTGGGAGACATTTGACCTTCATACATAACAATAATAGCCAATGTTTTCTTTCCTTCCTTTCCTTCCCATAACTGGACATAGTTATGGTCACTTTTGTTAGAATTCTCAAACGATTGCCTGCAGTAGGCATCTGAAGTCATGCCTAGGATTGGATGGAGTGATATTGTTTAGGGCTACCTGGTTGCCTTCCCATGAGTTACAGCATCAGACACAAGATGTGTGGGTTGATGATTGAGGTTTAGCTTGGCAAGCTCCAATTGCCAAGTGGTTTAGAAGTATTTCTTTATCAAATTAAAAGTAAAAGAAATAGGTTGTGTATACAAAGCATGCATTAGGGTAAACTCATCTAGTGCCATTTCTTGACATACATTAAAACCAATATTTTTTAGAGAGCTGGATATGTTTTAGGACAGAGGTAAAGAAGTCTTTGCAGGTTTGGTTGACTCCATTAGTCATAACTCTAGGGGGCAGTGCTCATCTCTGGTTCTATACCATTGAGCCAGTGCCATCAAAGATGTTTTGCCTGGCCATGTGGCCAGCATAACATCACGCCACAGCACAGTGTGGCAAAACATGGAGCACTGTTACCTTCCCACTGAAGTGGTACCTATTTATCTACTCATAATTTACATGCTTTCAAACTGCTAGGTTGGCAGTATCTCAGGCAAGTGATGGGAACTCACTCCATCATCTGGTGCTAGGACTCAAATCACTGGGTCACAGACCTTCTCTAGCAGCCTCTTTTAAGCCACTGAGCCACCATGCTTCTGTATTAGGGGAGGAGAAATGCTACATTATCTAAGGAGAAGCAGTAGATATCACATCTAATGAATTGCAAAGAAAAAGATTGTAAATGTTTGTTTAGTGATGGAGGTGCTTGTCTTAATGGAAGCAGTCACAATATTACTACTGATATGAACCATGTGAAGTTGCCAGAGATAGAAGACTTGGGACAGGAAATAATGAAATGTAACTTAGGCTGCTCAAATGTCTGGGGCTGATGAAAACTTCTTGGTGGAGTCTTGTCTTTAATGAAGAGAATACCATTAGGAATGCAAGAGATGATTTTAATTTTTGAAGAGAGCCTTTTGTTGAGATTTGGGAGAGCTGTCATTCAAAAGGAACTGCTTGTGGGATCAAGCAGCTTTTCTTTTCTTTTTCTGTGCCCAATCATCTATGCCTAATCTATTCCACCTCTGTGCCAATAGAATGGATGCTAACTAATCCAATGCTTGTTCCATCGATGAGCACATGGAAAAAATACATTGGAAAAAAATAAAAACTGAAATACCATAAAGATAGCAGACTTGTTAGGACTGGATAAACAAATCCTATACTGTTTACAGCTGTGATCCCCTTTGTCTCTGCCTTCCTACCTTGCCTTCCTCTTGATAATATTTAATTATCAACTTTCATTTTATGCATCTCTGGGTTGTGTCCGCAGTTCTAGGCCAGTAAAAATATTCCACAGGTTAGTATTCACCAATATTCTCCAATTTCTCAATTGGATGACTTTCAGCATAGGAGTTCATTCCTAAAATAATACAATAAAATGAATAAAACACCCAAAAAATAATCAGAAGTGAGATTGCTGCTTCTCAACAAGTAGTAATCAACTTATAACCGCAATAGGGACCAGAATTTCCTAAGCAAGACAGTTGCTAAGTGAGTTGTGCCCGATTTTATAACCTTTTTTGCATGGTTGTTGAGCAAATCCCTGCATTTTAGTGGATCTCTACAATTGTTAAATTAATCTCATGGTCAATAAACAAATCCAGCTTTCCCCATTGACTATGTTTGTTGGAAGCCAGCTGGGAAGATCACATGACCACAGGACACAGCAACCATTGTAAATACATGCCAATTCCCAAGCGCTCAAATTTTGATCAGATGAATGTGGGCATGCTGTGATGGTCATAAGTATGAGTCATAAGTAACTCTTTTCAGGGCCATTGCAACTTTGAACAATTGCTTGCAGTTGGCTGTAAGTCAAGAACAACCTAGAGAATCTTTGTGGGAGATATGTCCATGATTTCAAAAGCACCATTGCTTTTCTTTATATGAACTACGGTACTATGTTAACTTTTGAGAAATACTACCTAAGCCAGAGGTCAGGACCATACCGCCTGTGGGCGCCAAAGTATAAGTGATCTCACTTTAGTGCTTCCAAAGGACTTTAATAAAAGTAAAATGTGGATTTTCCCAACTATGATCTTGTGAAATTTGGAAGGGTCAAAATGTCATTAGATTTTCATCGAAACCTTGTAAGATTTTGACCATGTCAAAAATAATTTTCATTTTGTACAAATACGGACACTTCGATTCCTGGTCTAGATCATAGATTGGAACTATTGGAATAACAGATAACTAAGGCGCAAGCACACAAAGCGATTCTACTCAAACATCTGTATGTAGAACTGTGCATGAAAAGATAGGTTGCTTTTTATTATAAGTCATTTGTGGAAAAATGTAATTATGAATCTGACAATTACATTTTGCTTCCCTGCTGCAGTGCGTTGACCCAGGCACATGCTATCATTTGAAAGCAAATTTGCTGTTTTATTAATCTAGTAAGCTTGTTACTTTCCTAATCACTGTTTTTTTCTTCTTCTAATGAACCAAATGATTCATACTTTAAGATTGCAGTAATTGCTGTAGCATCTGGAATTTTATGATACCAGCGGAAAAATAAAAACTAAATGTAGTGATTTTTAAAGTTAAGCCCCTGTAGGGATTATCATAGTTCACTGAGTTCTACTATATTTAGGAGCAATCTATATTTGCCTGTAAAAGTAGCTAGCTGGCTAATTTTTAGCTAAGAGGCTGATATATCTTCAGTATTGTCAATCCTTGTCTGGCTGCATTTAAAGTGGAAATGACTGTCACAAAGTTCAGTAAGCATAAAATTATATGAAAGATGCATAGTAGTAAGTCATACTATGTAAGAATTATATATATATATAAGATTAATTCATAACTGAACTAGACAATGCATCGGTATACATACTTTGATCTTATCTATGCTATGCATGTATTAGATCATGTGTCTGCATTCTTTTTTTTATTTTTTTATTGTAAAAAGTTGTATTGTTTCCATCAAACATAATACAAATATT
>JAPKID020006728.1:0-10528 GCA_026931265.2 Tropidonophis doriae | reverse complement strand
GTTGAAATAATGTATTGAATGCACGAAGATTATGAAATGACATATATGTAACTCATGCCGCCTTAAATGGAAAAATAGTTAACTTTTGTATGAAACCTTAGTGCGGCCTGCATCCCCGATATGGATGCCTTCAAAATATTTCTTATATGCCTTATGTACCCCTTACCTTGGAAAAAATTGTAAAAACCAATAAAACTTTTTGAATAATATATATATATATATATATCTCAGGATGGTTACCTTAACTTGGATTATCTCATTCTGAATGCATATGTACCCAATATAAAGAACAATGTCTTCAGTAGTTCTCTAAGCAATTTTAAAATGATAGTCTTTTTCTGAAATAGCTTCTTTCTAGAAGCATGTATTCTGCCATAACTTTTTCTATTTCAGAAAAGCAGTACAAATTATACTTTCTTGTATGACTTTGGAGTAGAACAGCTTGATGCCTACATGAGGAAGAACTCTGAGATTTTTACTATGGAGTATTATTGTGATTTTTATATTAGTTTATATTATGAACCTCTTGGAGCTCTTCTGGAGTTGGCCAATATATACAAATTTCTATTACTTAATCAATTTAAAATGACTGAGCAACTAAAGAGCTTTTTGTGATAGTAAAAATGAAAAGCAAAATATTGACAAGTTTGCAATTTTACTATAATCAATAGCTGTTCATTTCCATTTGAAGATTACAAACACATAACAAAATTCATCACTTGATTCTAAATTAACAGTGTCTAAGCCCTTCAAAATCAATAAAAGCAGTGGAAATGATAGGGGGAAAAAACATTTTAGAGAAGACCTAGCACTTCTGAAATTTCAGACAAATATTTCTTTGCTGCATATTACCCTGGCAACTAAGACCTATGATTTGTTTGACATGAGTGAAATGGTTCATACTATGTTACACACTTTTTGGGATTTACCAAGAGGTTGTACATTGTGTAGACCAAGAAACAGGAAGCATAAATGTATATCCATCACTCTTTGCAAAGGTAATGTTACATTCCCATTGTATAAATTTAAAAGTAATTAGAAGAATACAGCAGCAAGTACAACTGTTGTAAGTACAGTGCATGCCTTGGGCTATGCTGAAGGCGTGTTACCTAACTCTTGTTTTTAAGTTCCCTTTTGGCATTATTATAACAAGATTATACAGAAAATGTATTTTTTCCCCAACCCATACTATGTTGAATTACAGAGAAAGGGATAAGCTACAGCAGAATCTCAGACTGCCTGAACATCCTTTATCCAGCTCAATGTGTTCAATAACTTTTTTTTTTATCAAAAGTGATAAAATATAACAAACACCATAACACATATTCGTGAAGAGCAGTAGCATTGCAAAATGTCTTATATTCTACAATAATTATAATATTCTTGAAATGAACAGAACAATTGGCACTTACAGTTAGCAACTCTTTCCTAAATAAAATAAGGCAGATCCATTGTAATGATTTGCACTTATAGCTTAGAAAGAGTTGTACACTGATTATTGACTATTAATGGGATTCTTTCAGCTTGCTCCAAATATTTCAGCTGCCTTAATTTATTTCAAAAAGTCTTTTAAATAGCTTTTTCTTAATGTATATAGAGAATGCATTTAAATATTCAATGCATCTAGAAATCAGAAAATCAATATGTAATGCTGGCAGAAACAATAACTTTATTATAAAAATGATGTAAATCTAACTAATTCTGCATGATTTGATGCCTCTCGGTTAAGTCTTAATTGCACACATTTGTGCCTATCAATCTCTCTTTTTCTCTACATTTGCATTCAAAGTACCATTGGTATATGAGTAACAACAATGTTTTTATGTGCCATTGAAATGTACTCCCTGTTTTTATCTCCAAGCTTAAGACAGCATATCACACAAAAATTTGTCTCAACAGTCCTGTAATATATAGGCTAAGAATTGGTGATCTGCCCAAATCAACTACTAAGTTTCCAAAGCTTGCGGCTTTTTTAAAAAAAAATTACTATTTTACACAGTCCTTTGGATCTAAAAATTTATCATCCTTAGTTGTGGTAGGGCTTCCACTACCACAGACAGACCTGACTCATAATCTAGGGGTTCTCCTAGATTTGCAACTCCTGCTCAAAGAACAGGTAGCAGTTGTGGCTAGGAGATCCTTTGCACAACTTAATGTTGTTTACCAGCTGTGCCCTTTCCTGGATTGTGAGGCCCTGTGGACATTTATTCAAGCCCTGATTATCTTCTGGTTGGATTAATACAATATGATTTGCATGGAGCTATCCTTGAAAAATACTTGGAAACTACAACTGTTTCAAAATGCAATAGCATGGACAGTTCTGGAGGTCCTTTGAGTGAGGCTGTTGTTGCACAAGCTGCACTCCTGCCAGTTTGCTTCTGCATCGAATATTGGTCACCATCTTTAAATTCCTTTATAGCATAGGTCCAGAATATCTGATGAGATTAGATGTGTCCTTGGTCTGGGTTACTGGAGGTGACTGTCCAGATAAAGAAGATCTCCACTTCCAGGCTTCCTAACTTCTTGATTTTTACCTTTTCTATTTTTTCCCTAATTTTAATTGCTTTATAGCATATTTTCCTTTTTTAAAATTGTAAGCCACTTAGTGTATTTGGTATAGTTCTATACAATAGGGTACTGTGCAATATATAGAACAGTACTTAAAGTCTTCATTTTATCACAGAGACTATCTCTTCTGCTTTCTCCCCCTTCATCTCTGTCACCAGCCCTGCCCCATTTCTCACCTTTATAAAAGAGAGAATGAAGAGAAAGAAATGGCCTGAGATGTTACTAAGATGTTATTACTTCTGCTCAGCCAAATCTGTTCTACTTTCCTTTTGAGGAAGAATCTCTCTCAGGATCTTCTGCCCAGTCCTTATCCAGACATCAGGTCTTTCATACCAGCAGTAGATTAAGATCTCTCCTTTTGGGTCTTGGGTAAAGTTATCTGCAGCCGGTGTACTTTCTGTTTGGGGACTTTAGCTGGTGTACTTGTCCCTCTAGGTCTTCTCTTACCATTTTCATTTTCCTTCACTTCTTTCTTCTATTCTCCTTTCTTCTTCTTCCTGATCAGGAACTAACAACATCTCTCTTCCACTTTTCTCTCCAGGCACACCATTCATTCTATTTTGTACAGATTTTTCTCTCCACCCATTTTCTTTTTCTCCCAATTTTTAGGTTAGACTGGCAACATGGCCTTCAACAATACCTAAATACCAGGCTGAACCAATGAAACCATTGCCTTAAGATGTCACCCAAGAACCTGAGCTAGGCAGATTCATCAGCTCCTTATCCCTTTTGGCAGGTTCAGCTTCCCTTTGGGGTCATAAAAAGCAGACCACAAAAAATCCATATGCCACAGGATATAAAATCTAAATTTTGGTCTAAGCTGTGCAAAGATTCACAAGGTTCTAATATTATTGTCTTAAGATCTTATGCTTATTGACTTGTAAATCAGGATATTACTTGCTGCTTTATCTCTGGCAAACATATATTAGACTAGGTGGAAGAATGGAAGTATATAGTCATTTCCATGGATTAAAAATATATATAGCCTCAAAACCTTAAACTGAGTATATAACACCAATAACACCTATGACTTATGAGCCATGCTGACACAGTAGTTAGAATGCAGCATTGTGGGCTAACTCTGCAGACTGCGGGCTGGATTCTGATTGTTTCAAAAGGTTCACTCAGGCATCCTTCTGAGGTCAGTAAAATGAGGACCCAGATTGTTAGGATTAATATGCTGATTCTGTGAAGTGCTTAGAGAAGCCTACAAAGCAATATATAAAGTCTAAGTGCTATTGCTATTCTATTGAAGCACATATACCATTGACGTGTAAAGCAGTAAAATATACAAGCTAAAAAATGGAAAGTTGACAATTGTTCATTGGGAATCCGAAAATAAATTATTATTATATATTCAACAATTGCCAGTTCTTTAGCTAGTGTTGACCTTCATACATATCAAGTTTTTTACAAAAACAGAACATATACTAATTTATTGGTGTAATACACAGTTGTCAAACTCATGGCATCATGTTGCCATTATCAGTCTTTTTGTGCCATTTTTCCCATTTGCAGAACTGAAGAGGGCGTGGCCTGCACATGATACATCTGGCCCATGAGCTGCCAGTTGGACACCCCTGGTGTTGTATATTTGTGTATCCAAGCAGTGTGGCTTTTTGTAACTGACCAATGGAAATTTGTCGATATAAAAGTCCAAAACCTTTTAATTTGACATTCAGTTTGTTGATAATACTGGAACAGCCCAACCAGTTTATGCCATAATTTTTCAACTTTTCAGATCGTGATACTTTGTGAACTTCTACAACATTTTATTTTCTATTCTAGTATCACTGGTATTGAAGGATCAATTATTCAAACATTCTTATTTTCAGCCATTGTTAAATCTGGAGTGTTATGAGCCAAGACGTTATCAATTTATCATTAATATCATTATTATATAAATTTATATGCTTCCCAATTCCCACAGACTTTAAAGATATTTAAAATAAGAGAATTCAGGACTGCAAACTATTAAGCCTGAATTAAAAGATACTTTTATGTGTATTCTTATTTCTGTTTTTGGACATTATTAGATCTTATAATTCAATCAAAGCAAACATTATATCAATAGATGAATATGTATATTAAATATAGGGATATAAATATATAATTCTTGAAAAGAAAACCAGCACTTTTTCTTGCAGTTATTAAGAGACAAGTGATATATTCTAAATCCACCAACAATTCATTGTTAAAATTAATATATACTATAAGGTGTTTGGGTTTGGTTTTTTTTTTGTCATTTTCTATTATGGAGGGAAGAAAATAAACCAATTAACAGAAACCAACTAAATGAAATCTTTACGATTATTTTAAGGTAAATAGATTTGTGTAAAAAATCCATCCATGTATTGATACACAAAACTGGTGGGGTTTTCAAGTGTTATTTGCTTCAGAGGAATTGAAATTGCTATTGTAAAAAGGTAATTGTAAAACACAATTGAAAAGTTTCTTATTTTCTTGGCATACAAATATTACATGTTTAAAGAAATGAGGAAAAAAGTTAATAAATTAAAATGACACATATTTTATACTCTATTTTTCTCCAAAATTGTAAGAGTTCTGTGTTCATTTTTTTCATAATGTTCATTTTTTTAGTTGATAGGAGCCTAAATTATAAATTTATTACATATGTTTATCCTTATAGTTATATATAACTATATAATTATGCATTGCTAAGTGTGAATTACATCTCTCCAATTTGTTGTTCCTTTTGTACTTCGGAATTTCTTTTAATTTTGTGTGGTGGGGGAGAGAAGTTATTCGTCTGGATTTAGTGAACTCCTTTAATGTGTATTTCTTAAATGACCCATCAGTTTAAAATGTGCTGGTACTCAAGTGCGTAAAGTTTTAAATAAACTTAATAGAAAATATAACATGATTTGATCCTTATGGATTTAGACAGAAAACATACAGCAACAACCCTTTGTGGCATTTTGTTTGAAATGTATTCTTAATGAATGCAATCCTCAAAGGTCTGTTTTCTACTAATATGAAGGTTCTCATTTGCATAGAATCACACGCAAGAAGGGTTCTGCCTTGCAGACATCTGTAATATACATGGGATTATCTGAAGCACTGTTCATATTATATTACAGTGTTTTGAATGTCTTCTTCAAGTCATGCTACTGTTTGGAAAAGGAAATACAAATGCTGTTTCATAATTAATAAGTGTGTTTCTCTGCCTTCCAGTCAATTTTTACTCCTGGCAACTGCTTAGAAAAGTCAGTTGGAAGCAAGATTTTTGGAAGTGATTTGCCACTGCCTTCTTCCTAGGGCTGAAGGAACTTTATCAACCCAATCATTGAGCTGGCTTTGTACCCAAGGTGGGACTGAAGTTCATGGTCTCCTAGTTTCTAGCTTAGTGCTTAACCACGATACACTATTGGCTCTCATTTATTTAGCTTCATAAAACCAGTTCTCAAATTGCCAGTTTTTTATAATTTTAGTTTGTATCACCAACAAAAATAAAAACCAAAATTTGTATATCACTTGTAAAAGCTAAAGTATTTCTTTAAAGTAGTGATATCAAATTTGATTTATTAAGGGCCACATCAGAGTTGTGTTTGACCTTGGGGGCCAGAATGGGCACGGCTAGGGTGGGCATGGCCAATTCACCATCACTCCTGCCAGGGGTGCCTTTGATGGCCCCTCTGCTCTGCCAGAGAAAACAGGCTTCTGATCTCCGTTTTTGGCTGCGACACCTCCTACAACCCTCTGCCAGCAAAAACAGAGATCAGGTGGTCAGTTTTTGTTTCTGCTGGCAGAGGCACCATGGGCCAGTCCTTCACTATTTCCAGGGTGGACCTACGAGCCAGATCTAAATACCTCATGGGCTGGATTCAGTCCCTAGGCCTTCGAGTTTGCACCTCTACTTTAAAACAACTTAAAAAACAGTCTTGTTTTTAAGAATCCTCAGAGCAAACAACATATTGAAAACATATTTCTATGTTGCATCTACATTGTTGGAACCGGTGGACTGTGTTACAGGACAGGATATTGCTATTTAAGGCAGCTGAAGTCCACATCTCTAACACATTAGTAAAAATTTTGAATATTGAAATTTGCCTTTATTGTATCAGTCTCAGCCATGTTAGAGAGCAAACTGCCTATCTCCATTCAAGAGAACATAACATTTTAAATCAGCAAAATTCTGATGCTTTGTCTAACATTTGGCTGTTATTACAGCATTAGAACTGTCCAGAATTCACTAGAATATGATTAGCCCTTAAAGTGAATTTTCCCTGCATGTCAATCTACTAATTTACATGGCACTGGCTAACCCCAGTCAGCCTGGGTATTTCAACTCTTGTCATTTCAACCTGGCCACATAATATCTCATTAATATGCTTGTATTAACTATTTGGCCTATAGCCATGGTTATTCACCTAGCAGATGATGACTAAGAAAATGAACATCTTTTTTTTCACCCCTAATTCTAACTTTGAACTCCTGGGTTCTTCCTTTAAGCTGAATTAAGTTCTTGAGACATCAAAATATGCCAGTCTAAATTGCTGATCCTTGTTTGCCATAGAAATGAGGCCAGAGAATAGTGATGTTCTTACTTAGGTGAAGTTTTAAAAGAAGCAGTTTTCCCCCTGTTTCATTTCCTCTCCCACCAAGTGTCATGAAAATAATCGTTGCTCACTCTTCCTAATATGGCACAGGACAGGACAGAATGGGGCAAGCTTAGCGTGTTGCTTTGAATGTCTTTCCTGATTTAAACTGACCTTTCATGTAGCAAAAGACCAGCACAATTTGAAAAGAACTGAAGAATCATGTTTAAATCTAAATAAAAAACCTGACATGCTGATAAGTGCCAGTAATAAATTAAGCTGGCAGAAACTATGTATCTGGTACTTCAAGACCAAATGTCTATGGATGAAAAGATCTAGTAGCCAAAGGAAAGATGGGAAGCTTGAAAAACCTAATGTGGCCAAGAGGAGCAGAACAGATCCTTACTACTGTATTTTTCAGAGTATAAGACGTACCTTTTTATTTCTAAAAAGAGGCTGAAAATCTGGGTGCATATTATGCATCGAATAGAGCATTTTTTGCCTCCTGAAACCCACCTCTTCACCAAAATGGCTATGCATACCCTTATGGAGCTTTGCAAAGAGCTCCTGGGGGATGTTTTTTGCCCCCCAGCCCCCAGCAGCACTCTATAAGCCTCCATAAGGCTATGCATGCATTTTTTCTGACAAAAAAGGCCCCACAGGAGCACTCTGCAAGCCCCCTCCCAAGGCTATTCATGCCTTTTATTTGAAAAAAAAATGGGCCCATTTTTGCGAAAAATGGGCCATTTGAGGAACTTTGCAGAGTGGAAAAACTTTTTTTTCCTTTTGGAAAGCTCTTTAACTGATGAGAATTGCATTGATCAAGTACTGTGTCAGCAGAAACAAAGTCTTAACATTTGTCAGCGATTTCCTTCTCGAGAACATGCAGAAATACACCTGGAAATATCTACCTACCTACCTACTCTCTCTCTCCCTACCTACCTACTGTATTTCTCTCTATCTCTATTTCTCTCTCTCTACCTCTTTACCTACCTACCTACCTACCTACCTACCTACCTACCTACCTACCTACCATCTCTCCCTACCTACTCTCTCTCTCCCTACCTACCTACTGTATTTCTCTCTCTCTATCCCTCTATCTACCTACCTACACACTCTCTCTCCCTACCTATCTAATGTATTTCTCTCTCTATCCCTTTACCTACCTACCTACCTACCTACCTACCTACCTACTCTCTCTCTCTCTCTCTACCTACATCCTACTGTATTTCTCTTTCATTCTCTCCCTTTCTATCCCTCTATCTACCTACCTACTTTTTTAAAAATTTGCCTCTTCAAAACTTTGGTTTTGGTCTTATACTCTGGTGCATCTTATACTCTAAAAATACGATATATCAACTAAATGTTTTGTGAACCATGCCCGCAGGAAAAAAAAACAATTAAAAAAAAGAAAAACATTATTTTAACAATGAAACAATCCAATACAGCTTTAAGTATCTTGTGCATGGGTAGCAAATTCAGGATGTGATGTGACTAAAAGTAAATAAGGGAAAAGCTCACTGTTTCTAGATTTTCAACTTCTCATGGCAGTTTGGCATCCCAAAAATATGTAGTAGCAGATGAAGTCAAGATACATTTGTTTATCCAGAAATCTTAATTTTTTTCTGAAGTTCCTGTACTCTTATTTCATGAGGTAGTTCGAGATGCCAGCATATAGGCTTACTTACAAATGTATTAAATACATTTATGGAATTCTATTTCATCATGCCTCAAATAATATTGTTAGCCCAGCGAGAAATATTTCACTATTCAATATTTTTATTTATTGAGGGTAGATTGCAATAACGATACTTCTGAGATTGAAAACTAATATATTTTCAGATGAGTTCTCAATGTGTTTTATAATGAATTTTAAATTAATTTACCTAAAAGTCCTGCCTGGTACTCATTTGATTTTTCTGTGCTTTGAGCAAATATCCTGGAAAAGAGAGAAAGAAAGAAAGAAAGAAAGAAAGAAAGAAAGAAAGAAAGAAAGAAAATCACACAATAAATCAAATTGAAATTAAGCAAATAAGAAATATGAAACAAAGACACCCTAAGCCTAAGTATTGGAATCAGTTAAATCCTGCACAACAGTTCACAGGCAAATATTATAATAATGGCAATACAAGTGTCTCTTCTGCTGTAGAATTCAAATTTATGGAGCTTTAAATGTTAGAACTATTGATCCTTTCCACACCATAAAGAAAATCCTAAATGCCCCCCCCCCCCACACCTTTGGAAAGGACAAAGGGAATGCTATTCTTCCAATAAGGCCAAGCTCCCTACATTGAACAGGAAAAGATAGAAACATTGTAGTTTAACTTATCACAACTTGGAACCATGAGACCATGCACAATGATTTAAATGTAATTATAATGTCCACCTAGGCAAGCATTCTTCAAAATGAAAATGGTCTTCTGCAGTCACGACATAAGCCTAAGGCTGAAAAAAAGCTTGTCAGATGTTACATCTTTTCTATCATGCTCTACGGAGTGCAGAGTTGGTCTCTGACAGAAAACCACTTGAAGAAACTAGAAGCATTTGAAATGTGGATTTACAGACGGCTGTTATATATAAGCTGGGTTAACAAAAATCACAAATGAGGAGGTGATAAGCTGCCTGGGAAAGCCAAGGAAAATCATCAAAGGCATAAAAAAGCAAAAGTTAAACTATTTTACACATGTGATATGACACCCAGAAAAATACAGCATCCTTCACTTAATCCTCCAGGGAAAGATTGAAAGCAAATGAAGGCCAGACAGAAGAAGAACATCATGGCTACAAAACCTAAGGGACAGGTTTGGATAAAACTCAGCAGCACTTTTTCATGTGGCTGTTGACAAAAATAGGATTGCCAACATGATCGTCAATGTATGATGAGGGATATATCACAAGAAGAAGAAAGCAAGTTGGAAATGCAGGCAGCATTCCCTCTTTATTGTCTATGGTTACAATTTCATAATGCATTTAGGACTCAGAACCATTGCCTTTAACTTCATTTATTCCTTAGAGGATTTGCAAGAACTGGAGGAAGGGCATAAATTATACAAATTTTGTTTACAATCTGATGAAAAAGGTAATAACAGAATAATCTGTATGCATTTAGAGTTGTAAAAATATAATTTCCTTTGTAATTCTACATAAATGTTGAAAGACTTCTTCACATCATTTAAGTTCAATATTCGTTCAACAAATATTTTAAATATATATTTATATTTTGTTTGCTCATTTAAGTTAATTGAAAGATGTAATTTATTAATAATTGGAATTCTTGATATCTGAATTTTACTCCATTTTAGAAGAAGCCTAAGAAGATTCTTTTTTTTATATAAAAAGAGTTTTATTATTCCATCAAACATAATACAAATATCAGTTCTTCATACAAAAAAAAAAAGATT
>JAPKID020006727.1:0-10529 GCA_026931265.2 Tropidonophis doriae | reverse complement strand
TTATTATACTTCTTATATTATTATACACTTCTATGAAACAAAGTGTGGCCCAGCCTCACCCAGCCTCTGCCTCCAGCGGCCCCCAGGTAAATTGAGTTTGAGACCCCTGGTGTATGACATTCATGGTGAAATGTAATGTACTGCATATGAATAATGCCAATATGCATCAGGCAGAAATCCATGAGGTGCATCTGGAGAAAATGGCTGAGGACAGACTCTTAATCTTTTGGATTTTTGCCTACCAATATTATATACAATAGAATCTAGGGAAAGCATTAGACCTTGTAGATATACATCAGATATAAATTATCCAAAGGCATAATTGTGGATTGATCTAAGGAGCAAATTAGACTGAGCAATGAACTTGACTATCATCTACATGATTGATTGTTTAATTGTGGGCATTGCACTCCACTGAACATGGGCAGAACAGAAAGAAAAAGTAAGCATTGTTTTACACTGCTCAATGTCATTTCACCAACAAATATATAGGTGGAAAAACATGCATTTTGTGAATGCTTGCACAGTTCAAGAGGCATTGAATTTTGAATATATTTAACATTTAAACATTTAATATTCCTTCTATTCTTGTAACACTTCGTGCCTCACTTTTAGAAAGATTTGAGATGTGTGTGTGTGTGTCTATAACCTACAAAAATATGACATATAAGACCCTAAGCCCATGATTGGGAACCTAGGGCATGTGTGCCACTGGTGGCATGCAGAGCCTTCACTGCGGGCACGCAAGCTGTCACCCCAGCTCAGCTCCATCACACATGGACACACACCTCCTGCCAGCCAGCTCATTTTTGGGTCTCTTCCATGCATGAAGGGGGTGGGGCACATGCAGGAGATGCGTACATATGTGCGGGGGCAGGGGAATCACCATTTTTAGTCCCAGAAGGCTGCAGGGAGGCCTATTAAGCACAAAAACAGGGCGCAGGAAGGGTTCATGTGCAGGGGGTGGAGAAAGTGTGGGGACCATTCACATGTGCAGGGAGCACAGGGGGTCACATGCACATGTGCAGGGAGCACAGGGGTCACATGCACATGTGCAGAGGTGGCGGGCGCAGGCATTTGCATTATGGGTGTGGGCTTTCGGTACGGGATGACAAAAAGGTTAGCCATCACTGCCCTAAGTGCTTTCACAGCTCCAAAACAGGCACATAATTAGAAATGTACCCCTGTTTGCTCTCCTGTTTCTTTTCCTGCAGACTCCTTCTCTTTCTCTCTCCAACTTGGTATCTTTAGATATGTTGGTTTACAAAAGTCTGGCTGAGAACAAGGAACTTCCAGTGTATCTATTATCACTACTCAGCTGGTTCTCTCATGAGGTATAATCATTGGCCTCTTTTACATGTTTGTCCAGCAGAATATTTGATTTGCACTTGTTAGATGCATAAGGTTTACACAAGAATCTTATATGCATGCAAAAGGTTTTGGGACTCATGCATGAGCTACTTACACAAATAAGTCTGCTCTCCAATCTGTTAGCTTCTGACAGTTGTAGCATTTTATTTTTCATGGTTCTAACTTTCTTTTTCTAAAACAACTCAAAGAAAATAAAATGTTGAAATGAGATAAACACAAAATAATTTTGTAGGGTGCCATCCTTCAGAAACACTGAAGGAAAACATTAAATGTGTGTGCTGTGTAGATTTTTAAGTGAACTTGGCATGACAGTTGATCTATTATTAAATAGACATTGAAGTTCAACTGATGAATTATTAAATTCTTGTTACATTTGCTTGCCAGAGATTTTTTTTTGGCAAATAAATTCATCATAACTATTCTGTGCACGTCTTCACTATTATCGTAAACATGTTTGGCACAAGGAGAGGTAATGTATTTTAATGTCCTTTTTTAAAAAAATCCTAAAATTTTCTTGTGATCTGCCCAGTATGTATGCTATACTCTAAGTGGATCTTCTAATTGTGAATGCATTAGGAATTTACAATTGTAGTGCTTTTGACTCTGTCCCATCAACAACTTTGTTCAGTGCATGAATGTTCACTTAATGTGTACAACCATGATGGTCACTAACCATGGATAAACCATTTGTTTATTACCCTAAATTTGTTAACAGCTCACACTTTCTCAGGCAATGTGTGCATTACACATGAAGACTATTGCTATATAAGAGAGCTGCAGCTGTGCTACAAATAACACATTTGACTTTAGAGCTTAGAATGAAGTACAGCAGTAACCAGTTCTGGAGAATCAATAAGTCCAGACGATAAAAAAGTGAACTATACTAATTGGGATTTAAATATTTTGTGCTTATTGGATGTATAAAGGAATGGAGATTATTTTTATGTCGGCATGGTAAGAAATCAGAACATTCTTTAATTTACATTGTTTAAGGTATTGGTCGCCCACATATGTGATAGTCATTCCTGACTCTAGGGGGGCGGTGCTCATCTCTGTTTCAAAGCCGAAGAGCCAGCACTTTCTGACCCATCTTTTTCGTATGGTCGGCCTGGTGTAGCTTTTAATCTGGTTTTATTGGGGTTTTTAACTGTACATTTTAGAACAGGCTTAGAATTTAATTTATTTTTAGCATAGGTATTTATATTGATGTTTTTATTGTTGTTTTTTATCATTGCCTGTTCACCACCCTGAGTCCCGCAAGGGAGAAAGGATGGTATACAAATTTGAATAAATTGAAATTGAAATTGAAATTTCTGAAGATATCTCCATTGTCATGTGGCCAGAATGACTAAACGCCAAGGTACAAGGAACACTGTTTCCCTCCCATCAAAGGTGGTTTCTGTTTTTCTACTTGCATTTTTACATGTTTTCGAACTGCTACGGTAGGTTAGCAGAAGCTGGGACAAGTAACGGAAGCTCACTCTGTGCTAGAGATTCGAACTGCCAAGCTGCCAACTTTTCTAATCAACTGATCGACCTTTCTGATCGACTTTCAGAAATCTGAACATTCTTTAATTCACATTGTCTAGCATTGTTTAACTATAATTAAGGGTCTTATTGTGAGATTAAATTATATTTCTAAAGTATGGCATTCATCATGTCACAAAATGCTTTGGCACTCTGGAAACTGGGACATTCAAAAAGAATAATCATTCATAATTAAAAATAAAATTATTTCTTTACAGAGAGCTGTGGTGGCACAGTAGTTACAATGCAGTATTGCAGGCTAACTCTGGTAACTACCAGAAGTTCAATCCTGACTGATTCGAGGTTGACTCGGCCTTCCATCCTTCTGATGTCGGTAAAATGAAAACCCAGATTTGGGGGGGCTCAGTATACCACTTAGAAAGGGCTGTGAAGCACTATGAAGTAGTATATAACTGTAAGTGCTATTGCTATTTAAGTAAAGTATATTTATTTTTTGAAAAGTTTCTTTGTTCTACAAATAAAAAGGCGATATCATGCAAAATATCTTTGTGTGATCTAGATTTCATGAAAAAAATTATTGATTGAATTAATCTTATGTTATTATTTGTAGTTAGCGTTTGTATCCTTTTTCCCTATTTTTGTTGCCCCTCTGACATTGATATATAGTATATGCAACTTTGACTATATATAAAGCATACATTATACTTGAGAACTGGATCAGAGTCCAAAAACTATCATTGAATTAAGGTGATTGCATGTTCTGGTCATTTGTTTCCTGAATTTTTCCCAAAATAAATGCCAAAAGTAATATTAATCTAATTTCCTTTGAGACTTAAATTGAATATTCCTATAACTTATACATTGCATTCGAAGATAGCAAATGTCTGCCCCCCCCCCCGTATGATGAACCTCTCCCTGAATCGTTCATCGTTTCACCTCTAGAAGTTCAAAAGCAAATTTCTCAGTTTGAAAAGAATAAAGTTCCCTGTAAAATTTTAATCTTATCATAATCTTTAAAATTAAACCCTGCATGTGGGCATTTGTCCTTGTTCCCTTTTCATAGCTGTAACCATTCTGCATCTTTTAGCTAAAGATATTACAGTCAGTCCAAAGTGTCAGTTTGTTGCAGAAAAATTAAATCCAGAAAGCACCCACAGATAACGGATTCAGCTGGATTCATTAACTTCTTTATATACATAAGAATAGATGAATAAATGTACAATACCAACAGGTGGTTCTTCCAAATAAACACAAGACAGAAGAGCTACAGGCAAACACAAGCAGTTAGTTTCATATCAGCAGCCAAGCTCAGACAGACTGCTAGTTTACTTATCAGAGCAGGAGACTCAATATAGACAAAAATAACCTCCTCTATACAGGGCAATTAATCTAAGTCTAAGTCATGCCTAGGCTTTGAGCCATTTCACCAAATAGCTCTCATTGGCTGACCCAGTTGCCATGCCTATACATTGGCTGACCTTGTTATCATGTCTCTTCCAATCATGAATATTCTAACAAAGACTACCACTATGTAGTCTTTATAGACTTGAAGGCAGCCTTTGATTCTATTTCATTAAAATAATTCTGGAAGAAATTAGCCTCGATAATGATAGACTTCTATCTTCACAATTATGTCCAACAGCTCTAATGGTATTTAAAGACAAAGTACTGGCTACATGGTGCTTGGCTATGTATTTAAAAGGACTCTTCTAGTTTACATGCAAGCCAATCAAAATTATTGAAACTTTCACTACCAGTTCCTTATTCAACTTCTAATATCCTAACATGAATAGGATTAGGCTCCATTTCTCTTGGGGCCTGATTAAGACTTTGTTGTCTTAGATTCTGGCTGAAAGAAATCTACTGGGGAACTTCTTCACTTCATCTCACCTGACTGGATAGGTTCTCTTCTAACTTAAGAAGACAAGTTAATGATGATTTAGCATATTGCAGTTTTCATCTTGTCAGCACCACCTGCTTTGGGACTTGATAAAACTCTGGCTGAACTACAGCAGAGAATTTGAAGTCTAGATATTGAAAATGACAGAGCCAAACTCTCCTATCTCTTTTATTCTGGGAATGTCCCTAGAAATTTCTTCAACATCCTATGGGCTACACAAAGAAGACTATTTACCTTGGCCTGAATTGGAGAAGTAACTATTAGGACAATAACTGGTAGATACATAATCATCCCATACAAATCCCAAAGTCATTTCTTTTCAGATTTGAAGGTACAAACATTTTTAAAATGGCCATTATACACACAATGGTGATCAAGTTTAATACTTCCAATTGTTAATAACTCTAATTGTCATTGTGTTTGTTACTCTTCTTTTAGGTGACCACTCTTCAGAAATCACTCTAAATGATTAAAAAAAATATTTATTGTTTATTAAAATTGTTTGCCGCCATCGAGGTTCAAACATCTATAGCAGAGGTGTAAAATGCAGCATGTGACATATCATGACACCCCCCCCCCCTTTGCTAAAATGGGGATGGGCATGGTCAGCCCATGATGCATCCAGCCCACGAGTTTGATATCCCTGATTTATAGCAAGGGTCCCTAACTCCTGGGCCACACAAGCAGAGGTCAAGCATGTGAGTGCTCATGCACATAGCTCTATTTGTGTGAGCAGCAGACACAGGTGCCTGTCCCTTGCATAAATGGGCCTGCGCACACAGAACCATCCCCTCTTCACTCCCTGACATTGCTGCTGGTCCACAAAGCCAGAATGGTTGAAGACTGGTGATCTATAGGCATTAGAAAATATTGGTTCTTCTTTCATGCCATTACTTGTTAGCTGCTAATTGGTTTAGAATTTTTTTGCAATTAAAAAAAAACTTATTGTATTGTACTAGTCTTTTATGAGCTGCAATGGTGCAGTCGTTAGAGAGCAGTACTGCAGGTTACTTCTGCTGACTGACTGCTGACTGCAATTTGGCAGATCAAATCTCAACCAGGTTGGCTTCCATCCTTCTGAGGTGGGTAAAATGAAGACCCAGATTGTTGGAGAAAATATGCTGACTCTGTAAACTGCTTAGAGGGTGCTGTAAAGCACTGTAAAGCAGTATATAAATTTAAGTACTACTGCTATTGCTATATGTACTTTGCATTTTTCTAAGAATCAAAATACAAGTAAATTTGTTTATAGTTCCATTTGTTCTCCCATTTCTACCTTTACTTCAAAAGAAATGCTCCATATTGGGGTGAACCTGGAGGACTGACGCAGCCCACAGGGGATTGCATATGTCTAGTAAAATGAAAACAATGACAAGGATGACATAATAGCACTGTTCCAATATTTGAGGGGCTCCTACAAATATGAGGGGTGTCAAACTACTTTCCAAAGAATCAAAAAGCCAGAAAAGAAACAATGGTTGGAAACTAATCAAGAAGAGAAGCAACCTAGGACTAGGGAATTTTTTTCTAATGATGAGAGCAATCCAGCCATGGAATAGCTTGCCTTTACTGTAGAGGTTGTGTATGCTCCATCACTGGAGACTTTCAAAAAGAGACTGGACAACTATTTGTCTGAAATGATATAGATCTCCTGCTATACCTGCAACCCTGCTACAAAGTTGTACTAGAAGACCTTCAAGATCCCTTCCAACTATATTATTCTATATGCTATGTTCTATGAAATGATTGCCCACTCTAATTTAAGGATGAGCAAACACTCTCTGAACAGATCAAAAGCCACCCATTTTGATAAATGAACCATAGACCTTTCCTTTTGTCAATACTCACTTATTGGCCCTTATCCAATCTCTTATTTCAGCCAGACACTCACTGAGCATTGCCACTACTTCAGCAAGATCTGATAGAAAGGGAGAAAAAACTGCTCGGTATCATCCACATACTCATGGCATTTTAAATCTGCAAATGATTTAATTCCATAATTTCCATATTAAATAGCATGGAGAATCAAATCAACCCCAGCAGAACCCTACAGAACAAAAGTTATTGTCCTGAAGAGAATTCCCTAAGCACCACTCTCTGGAAATATTGCATTGCTATTTCACCCACATGAACCCATGGTTGCAATGTCAAGGTCATTGATATTGAACGTATTTTGTATCCTTACCTTGGCCAGCAAAGATCATCCTAAGGAATATTCAAAATGGTTCAGCCTACACTGATTACAGATTTTCTAATAATTATACCTGTTTTCATTATGTAACAGGTGAAGTAGAGCCTGTCATTATAATTCTAAGCATTTACTGAAAAGTGCAAATGAGCGGTCCAAGAATATCAATGAAGCTATTATATTGATTAAAACCACAATTAAAATATGTCTAAAATTCATACCAGGGTGACATTCTATCAGGACCATCACAATGTTGCAAAATGAAGAGCGAGTCTGAAAATTTTATCCAGGAGCAGAAGGAAAAAAAGTGGGAAAAGACTGCAATGCTAGGAAGGTGGAGGGAAAAGAGAAGAGGACAACAGCAGCGAGGTGGATGGACTCCATTACAGCGATGATGAGTGAACCATTGGAAGACTTGAAAGTATAGGTTAAGGTTTGAAAGAGCTGTGGTGGCGCAGTGGTTAAAATGCAGTACTTAAAATGCAGGCTAAGTCACTGCTCACTCCAGGAGTTCAATTGTGACTGGCTCAAGGTTGACTCAGCCTTCCATCCTTCCAAGGTTGGTAAAATGAGGGCCCAGATTGTTTGGGGGCAATATGCTGACTTTGTAAATTGCTTTAGAGAGGGTTGTAAAGCAGTGTGAAGTGTTATATAAAGGTAAATGCTATTGTTATGGACCATCATGGGGAAAATCTATGTGGTCACTAGAAGTTGAAAATGACTTGATGATTAGCACATAATCAATCAATCAATCAATGGTTGTGTTAGCTTTGATTTGTGGCTAGTCAAGTTCCAAGCCTAAATTTCAATACATTGCTCATAGTAACCAGACTGCCCAGGTTGTCCTGTGAATGTTTATACAACAATTGGTTTGTTTTATGTTAGTGAAGGTAAAGGTTCATCTTGTACATATGTGCTAGTAATTCCTGACTCTAGGGGGCGATGCTCATGTCTGTTTCAAAACCGAAGAGCTAGCACTGTCTGAAGATGTCTCCATGGTCATGTGGCTGGCATGACTAAACACCAAATGCACACCAAACACTGTTACTTTCCCACCAAAGTGGTCCCTATTTTTCTACTTGCATTTTTACGTGCTTTTGAACTGCTAAGTTGGCAGAAGCTGGGACAAGTAACAGGAACTCACTCGGTTATGCAGCACTAGGGATTTGAACTGCCAAACTCCTTACCTTTCTGATCAACAAGCTCAGTGTCTTAGCCACTGAATATTCCACATATTTCAGTCTCCTATATAGTTCTAGCCATTAATAGATTCAAATTGTTTTTTAATCCATCATAGCTCACCACAAAAGCTGTAGAATTTTTTTAAAATAATATTAACTTTTACAGTGAATCATTTTGGTGAAATCCAAATCACGACATGATTGGTCACTTTCTATCTTTTCCCCAATTTAAAATGATACAATCAGAATAACAAAATAAAAGTTGAGGGAGGAGTATATACTTGAAATCATCCGAACATAGAACAGTCAGAAGTGAAATCAAGGTTTAAATGACAATTTACTTTGGGATCAAGGAAAACCCAATTCAACTAAAATGAGTGACACCTGGGCCATGACAGTTAATCAGATTGCAGTGTAGTTCTGCAAAAAAAGAATTCCCTTTTCAACCCAGAAGGCAAATTCTTCAATGCTGTTTCTTTCAGGAGAGCAATACATTCTATTGAACAGACAGAAAATTACCTTTTATGTGAATCCAAGCTTAATGGAATCAAAAAAGTGACTTTAAAGTTCTGGGTACCTTCATAACAGAATAACAACAACAACAAAAGAGTTGGAAGAGATCTTGGAGACCTTCTAGTCCAACCCTCTGCTCAAGCAAGAAACCCTGTACCATTTCAGACAAATGATTGTCCGAAATCTTTGTAAATACTTCCAATATTGGAACACCCACTGGAAGCAAGTTGGCCCACTGATTAATTGTTCTGTCAGGAAATTTCTCCTTAGTTTTAGATGTCTTCTCTCCTTGATTAGTTTCCATCCATTGATTCTTGTACTGCTTTCAGAACAAGAATTCATCTTCAGAATGGTTTGGTTTTCTTGAATAATAACAATACTTTTGTATCTTTTAACAAGAATCCCAAAATCATAATCTTTATAGTTTGGAGTGGAAACATGATCATCTTTCTATTATAAAACACAAATGTACTGCTACATTACTCCAAGGTGTATATTTTTTAGTCACTTAGATTCAATTTTGTAATTAAGATTAATTGCATTTGGGGTGGGAGGTTATTCATTTTGTTTTGTTTTGTTTAATGTACATGCTACCCATTTCACTATTTAAAGTGAGGTCCCTTTATAGAAATCTTTATATCAATTCTGGATCCAAATTACATGGAAAAAATAGGCAAGATTCTTGGCACAAAGTTTGGCACAACTGTTGAGTATGATCAGGTACACAATCTCTAATGACATTTGTAGAATTTGATTGAAGTTGTTTATGGTGGGAAGTACCATTAGCTTCCTGCTGATTATTGAATAATTTGATAAATACGTACATTCAGCCTAAAAAAATAAAATTGTAAAATGCTATTGTAATAAACTAATTAGGGATGGTGTATCTCTTATTCTGCAATTACCATTATATATGACAGCCCACAATTGCAATGATTTATAGCATTTTCATTATAAAGTCATTATGCAAATGACATCATTTGTGTCACTTCCATGATGACTCCATATTTGTGTAACGAGGTCATTATCCAAATGACACAAGTTGATGCAATGACCACATTCATGAAATAAGCATAATGACCTAATTATGAGAACAGAGTAAATTGCCATGGACATATTTGTCCATTGCATGCAAAGTCAGTTGTATCAAGATGCAGTAAATTGAGGTTTCAACCTATTTTTTGAACTGAATGCCCAGAAGGCAACGTACAAACTTTTTCAAAAGGTACAATAGAAAACGTTCATTGACCGAAATCTATTAAAACATTAAAACAACACAAATCAAGGATTTTGTAAAGGATCTAACTAAAATTTATCAATTAAAATAAAATTGCAT
Organism: Tropidonophis doriae; assembly: GCA_026931265.2. Lineage (NCBI taxonomy): Eukaryota > Metazoa > Chordata > Lepidosauria > Squamata > Natricidae > Tropidonophis > Tropidonophis doriae. The sequence continues at coordinate 552 of JAPKID020006727.1, read as the reverse complement.
CTAGTGTATTTTTAATACTCTTCCAACTCTTCCAGTGCCAATGCATATCTCTATTAGGATAATTTTATAATTTGGAAGCAACAGCTCTGAAACCAAATCAATAGAAAGTAACACTTTGCAACTTATTAATTCATTATTATTATTTACTAAAAAAAATTCTGGGAAAAAATTGAATCGTTCCTTTGTTATGATGATTATCTTCATCCAAGGCAATTCATAGAATTGTGCATTCTATTTATGTAATAGCTTCTGTCCTCGCAACCAATTTATCAGGATAAACTCAAATCCATTCCATGTGCCCACAGCAGAAAATGTCTTTCCAATGAGAAGGTTATTTATTATTTTTCTCAAAAGGATGAGATCTGATTGCCAAAGAAGTTTAATTTTGTGTCCTTACTGACACAAGAATAAGAAACCATAAGACCAGAGGATTAGCAATATGGTCTCTTTCATGGATGAAATGCACATGCGGAGAAGAAAAGAGAAAGGGCGTTGTACTTACCTGATACGCCTCTTCTAATAAGGGGAAGATAGCATCCATGAATGGGTTAA
>JAPKID020006726.1:0-10529 GCA_026931265.2 Tropidonophis doriae | reverse complement strand
AGACCCTATGTATCCTTTTCCTTAGAAAAAATTGTAAAACCAATAAAACTTTTTGAATTAAAAAAAAGTCTTGGCTTTTGTTTGTTTGTTTTCTTGGTTTTTCACTGTATACTCAGGAGTCTTCACTAATACCATAGATCAATATTTTTCCTATCCTGCTTCAAAAATAGTATATATGAAAATATATATTTCAAAATTAGTGTATATGAAAGATGGCACATTGATACATTTAACATTTACTTATTGCATTGTGAATTTTCAACTTGATTTGTTACTGTGTTTTCAGATATAGTTAAATTAACTTTTAAAATGCTCTCTTTTCTTACAGAATCTTAGGGAAAGACAGTAATTGGTCACCCCCAGCAATGGAAATCAAGTTCATTTCACCCTTTGCCACCCCTGCAGATGAAACCAAACAAAAGCAAGAAGATTCTGTGGATAAAACAGAAAAAGCTGTTCAAAAAACTGCACGTAGAAAGGAGAAGAGACTGTCTAGCTATCCAAAGCCAGTTGTACGGAAGAAGATGCTATAACTGCTTTTAAAAATGTGTGATGTACACCAATATTTGTAAAGTCATCACATTTGTGTGGAATATTAAGAAAAAATCATCTAATTTGGAAGATAATTTATATAAATTATTGTAAATTTTCAGAGAACTAAAGATCTTCAATAAGTAACTCCATATGGAGTGTGATTTCTTCAGTCAATGCAGTTTTCTATTTTATAATACACTTCGTACATTTATATAATATGTAAATAAATATTTTAGGAAAGTTAAATAAAAAATGTATACTTAATGATTATTGTCCACTACATTTTGGAAGAGAATAATATGGATGCAGAATGCAAATGACCCAAAGGGGATTTTAATTACGACTTTCCACTGTTGGTGCCTCTCTGATGGGAGGCCAGCATTCTTTTTTTTAAAAAAAAGTTTGATCTTATAAATTTTTTTAAAATTAAAATTTCACACTTTTAAAATTTTTAGAAAATATGTTGACCTCATGAGAATTAATACTAGGAGTTATCCATCATAAATAAAACCTTATTCTCTTTATTCAACATGTATTAAATTGAAGAAGTCAGAATGTAAACCATTGTACTGAAGCTGTGCAATATTTTTTTTTGTATTTGTTTTAACTTGGGAAAGCTGCTCTTTGATTTAGAAAACAAAATCTCACCTCAATTGTTTTTTTTTAACTTGATGCATCAGCAGAAGGTTCTTAACATTCAAGGTATTTATATTGTCACAAGTATTCAATAAGGGACAGCATTTCAGGGATTTCATCTACTTAAATTTAGTTCAAATTTGATATTTTGAGATGATGCATGTTTTATAGATTTTGTGGTTACTAGAGAAATGTTACCACAATTTTGCTAAAATAAAATTTGTCTGGAAATACTCTTCCGTAGTATACGACCTATGATTGCAGCACAGAAAAAGATGTAAAAAGGCTGAATTGAAATTATAGTTTAAGAAAAAAACAATGCATAAATAATTCAAATAGAATTTTACGTAGGTTTACCAACATGCAGGTCTATATTTGGAGACCAATACACAGTAACAGTCAACGTAATCTAATGGAGCTTCTCTTAGAAATAATTTATCAGTTACCTTATACAGGTGACAAAGGAGGATATCAATAATGTATAGGTATAAAGCACCAGGTAGTTGTGCTTCAGATCATTTTTTTTTAAAGTATCCAAGCAGTGTTCTGGATATAACTGGTGCTTGCATACTATATTTTAATTCCTTGAAAGTTTAAGATGCCAAACTCTGACAGTGTGAAAGTAGCAGTACGTGTCAGACCTTTCAACCAGGTTAGTTGTTCATTTTGTGCAGTCCATTGTTTTTAAGTCATTGGGTTATTTGTATGCTAGGCATGCAAAAGGCAAAAAATGGGGAACTTCAGTAGAAACGTGGGTCTGGTGATGGTTATCTGCACTCAGAAAATAATGTGTTAAATGGGGAGGCAAAGTGAAACTTGGTCATGCTGTTTATAGTTAAGTAGACTATCCCTTGCTGGTGGTACTTTTCGGGCATTTTTGCCTGAGTATCAATGCTTGATATGTGGTTAAATTTGCAAATGTGCTCTGTCTTGGAAATGTTAGGCCCTTGAGGCTGAATACAATAAGTAGTTGTAAATCTGATTTCAATTCCCCATTTATTCCTAACAAAACTTTTAAAATGAAGTAAAATAACAGGTGTTATTGAATGAGACATTTAAAAGTTGGTTTTCAACTACCTGTTCAGCTGGCAAACCCAGAGGTTCCACAGATGCTAGCAAGGATTTCAAGTTTGGAGACAATTCCTACACGTGAGGAGAGCATTAGAAGAATGTTTTTTTACCTGCTATAATTTTCTTACTCTGAAAGCAATAGAAGATAATGCACCTGTAGAACTACTTCCGTTTTAAGATTTGAAAACCCAAGGCAATATCCCACATAACCAGGGAAACTAAGAATTTGTACTGGTTTTTACTATTGTATTTAAAGATTTTAATAAAAACTAATGTTTTTTAAAAATTAATTGGGTTCTTCCAAAACACGAATATATATGCTGTAGTCTAAACTGAAAAAAAATCAAGTTAGCAATTTGAGTTTTAATGGATTTAAACTGACTATAACTTCAACAGAGAGAGAAAGATGCAGGCAGCAGATGTGTGATTTCTATGAATTCCAGCACAACAAGCATACATGATCCTAAAAATCCAAGTCATGTAAAGTCCTTTACTTTTGACCTGGCATATTGGTCACACAGTGGATTTTTAAAGAACAAAGATGGCAAGCTTGTTTCATCTGGACCGAACAGCAGATATGCTGGGCAGGTAAAAAGTTTAATATTTTCTATTGAGAAAAAAAAATACAAATATTTATTCCATCATCAATTGTGATGACAAAAACAGATTCCACAGACTAGCCAATAGGTAAATGCTTGATAATCTAGATACCCAGTCATAGTAAAATTTTAAGTCTAAAAATAAGTGATTACAGTTATTTTTATACTTAATGATTTAATCAAAAATCCTCTAAGCATTAGAAGGAAATTAAAATTTAATTCAACTCTCAAACTGGTTTAAGTAATCTTTTCAGGTTGGGGATGTGGAGGTAGGTGGATTTGGGTTCTTCAACCCTTCCTACCATTTTCTTATCAGAGCTTCCTAAGGCCGAGTTTTCCCAACAGCTGTAGAAACAGAAACGGAAGTGTAGGATCCAACTTCAAATTTCTTGTTTCATAGATGAGTTCCTCCTTGGTTGACAGAAGAGTAAACCAGCCAATTCTAGGAGAAACAGAGTAGGTGGGTATTAGATTGCAGTCTAAATTGAATAAAAACATGAGCTTCCCAATTCAAGTCTTGTTAACATTCTTTTCTTGGATTGCCACCTTTAACATGTTCAAAGCCCTCCCTGCCTAGCCATGTAATTTAGACATTAATATGGAAGTTTGAGGATAATTGAGATCCTGTACAACAAGACAGCTGCCATTATTCTCTCTGCTGCGTATCTGGAAAAAAATTGTGACAGGTGATGTAAACTTTGAATTTCATTATACATTTTTCATTTATCTTTTCCTTAACCAGTGCTATCAATGCTATTAGAGCTAAAGGGGTGAGAACAGCATCTTAATGATGGCTCTAGAGGCAGTTTTGAAAAACCGTCCAGAAACCCATGGGATCTGAAAGCTAATATCGGGGGGGGGGGGGGTGGCAGAGGGAAGGTGCCCACATCTCCACTCTTAGGAAGTTAACTGGATATTTCCTTCACTGGATGTATTTTTCTTTGAATCAGACATTTGTAGGTATCACTAGACCAAGATGCATGATTCATTGTGGTAACCCAACTTTACTATCATTTGTGCAGTTTAATTAAATCTGATAAAATGTAATGTTCTATCATTATAGAGGGATATTTTTCATGACCTTGGTGAGGGAATTCTGGACAATGCTTGGCAAGGTTACAATGCCACTCTTCTGGCTTATGGTCAGACTGGCTCAGGGAAGAGTTACTCAATGATAGGCCATGGTGCAAACAGAGGCATAATTCCAGTCATATGTGAAGAGCTGTTTAAAACGATTCAAAATCAAGACACAAATAAACAATATCAGGTATGTTCAAAAATCCAGGTGTTGCGACAGCTGACCTATGACCCGTTTACAAAAATATTTACATATATTGAGATACTGGTTTATTTTTATCATAAATGGACATGATATCTTAAGGCATTAAGATACTGCACCACTGGAAGACATGAAGGAATTGGTTGGGGACAAATTATCACAGGAAAAATCTATATAATTGCTAATATTGATGACACATATAATAAAATATAAATATACCCTCAGAAATAAATTTTTTGAGGGACAGAAAAAGGTTGTTTATTGTGAAAATTGTATATATAAAAATATTTCAGATCATCCCTATTTCTATTGTATCAATAAGGGTCCATCTCTGACTGTTTTTAAGAAAACAGTGTCTTCCATTTGAAGAAGAAATTATGGATAATTTGACTCCACCTTTTGCTATACAAGTATTTTTTTCAAATAAGACACATTCATAATAAAAAATTAAAATCTATGTGGTGACAGCCTTTTGACTGACTATAGTGAGTATGTGTATAGATAATACATTGGAATGTTTTAAATCTTAAGCCTAAACAGCTACTTTCCGAGCAAGAGGGAACTCAGATAAAATGCAACTATAAAATAGAAGCTAGGTGTATATACAATAATGCAGAACTCTACAATATACAGTTACATTTTTCTAACTCTAGTTAAATAATAATGGAACTAATAATCTATCTTGTGGTATCTTTTACCTTTTACAGATTACATTTAGTATGCTGGAAATATTCAATGAACAGGTAATTGTACTCAGATGACATTTAGCCTTTTTAAAAAAAATCTTTTTGTGATATATTTTAGTAGTTTCTTATGGGAAATAGCATTGGTAGACACTAAGAATCTGAGTTTTCTTCAGTGGGTCTTTATAACAATTCAGAAACAGGATTGATGTGTGTACCACAGTTACTGATCTCACAACTCATCTCAATCGTCAATGGCTAACCTGTCAGTGCAAAAAAATATTCTGAAAATCTAGGCAATTGTGAACCTCCTGACACCCCGTCTTCTACCCAGCTACACTGTCTTAGTATTGGTCTTAATCTGTGCAAGTGTAATTCCCTTCATATTGCACAAAAATAAAAGGAAGGTACTCTTAACAACACAGAGCTGAGTAAGTCTTGTGCCAATCCCGAGACACTAGCATAGCTAGCAAAGTTTTTATTAGGTAAACATTAAAAACGTTGGTTTTAATGTTTAATGTGCAGCGTTTCTGGCATAATCATTTCCATGGAATTTTTTGATCTTACAGCAATAACAGTTCCTATCCATTACATAGGTATGTATGGTCAGTCAAATTATCTACACATAAATCCCTTTCATGATGTAGTTACTATCATTACATATAGATATTCAATTCCTACCTTTCGTACAATATTAATACCATATTTTCCAATTTTTAACTTATCCATGTTTGTCTGTCCCAGAATTTTGAGTGCAGGCACTAAAATAAGCCTTGCCTGAAAATATTGCAACACAGCAGCAGCCATGAGGTGACGACTTTCGATGCCTCCTACACCTCAAAAATAATAAGAGCTCAAAATAAGGCCAAGCACTTATTTTGGGGCTCAAAAGAAAATAAGACCCTGTCTTTTTTTTGGGGGGGGGGGGGAAACACGGTAAGTATCTGAGCAATCTTTAACACAAGGAAGGTTTTATGAGAAATTCCCCTACAAAACCAATGAAGTGCACCCTACAGATTGTGAAAAGGAGTTCATTGGAAAAGAGGAAAAAGGAAGCACAAAGGAAAGAAGCCGCCATAAAATTCCAACTCTATGCAGCAAGCCTAATTAAAACAGGTCACTTACCAGATTACTGAATATGAATATGCTAATGCATTTCAAGATATGTTCACTAGGAAAAATATTATTTGGAGATGCCTTTTGGATGGTCTTAAGCAAACTCTTCTGCTCTGTGCATTCATTTGTAGGTTGATAGAATGTCAGGGATTCTCTAAGTGAAAGCCAATTTTATTTGGGAAATTTATACTTTCCTTTGCCCAATCAAGAACAATGCTTGATCTATTAATGTACTATCCAGCACATCAGAAGTGGCCGAGGACAGGGATGTGAAACTCATGTCATCATGGCGGCATCAAATGACATGTTGCAATTTTTTTCCCTTCGCTAAACCGGGCGTGGCCGTAGCCAGCATGTAACGCATCTGGAGCCACAGGTTTGACACCCTGGTCTAGGAGTTAATACCCCATCCTACTGATTCTTGGTGGAATTATCAAGGAGAAGTCTGATTTATAAGTACACAGTGAAAGGTTCTCTGGGCAGCTACTGTACACAAATCAAATCAAATAAAAATATTGAGCATAAAAGAAATATATTACACTAGTCAAGGTGGCCTTTAAAAGTTCAAGTATCAACATGTTGCAGAGGCAGAGTTAAAATAGAAAACTGATCATGCCAAATAGGGGCAGTTATAGAGGGGTAAATTGACTCTAAATCATCTTGTCCAACTTATCTTTCTTCAAATGTTACTATTTTAGAATCCCTTATATATAATTAAAATACTTTTCTTTGTTATATGAACCAAACAATCTGAACCATTGCTACCCGTCATTTATTTTGCATGTTTAAAACATAAATGTTAGAGAACCCTCACAATATGATCCATATATCTTTAGGCAGTCTTAGAATTCCCACATGGAGAATCAAAGAGGGTTGGAACTCCCATATACCTGAAAGATACCAGGTTGGGAATGCTGAATATTGCTGCACAGTCATGTGCACCCAACAGAAGGAAATATACGGGCCTTATAACCATTGAAAATGTTAAGACATATTTTGCATTTCTCTGGAATTTAATTTAATCAACCCCGTTCTCTTAAAATCTTTAAATTTTAAGAATTGCCTTCTCCAGGATAGGAGAGAGGGTGGGGAGGGGGGAAGAGGAGGAGAGAAAGGAGAAGCAGAAAGGGGAGACAGGAGAAGGAGAGAGGAAGGGGAAATAGAGAAGAGAAGGATGAGAGGGAAGAAAGGAGGTAGGGTGGGGGAGGAGAAAGGGAGAAGAAAGTGATGGATAAGGTACAAATATGATGTATGGAGAGCAGAAGAGTCAAAAATTGTTTTTGAGAGTTGGTGGTAAGGTGAATTGATGTAAACATTTAATAATACAATATGATGTTGCCTATCTAATAGTGGACATGTGATCATGTTATGAAAATGGAAAAATAAAAACTGTTTTTTTTTAAAGAATTGCCTTCTCCATGAAATGGCAGCCTTTCTTTTTCCCATTTTAAAATTAACTTTATCTGCCCTTCCAGGTAATAGATTTGCTGTCTAAAACCAAAAAGTATGGTGGACTCAAAGTTAGAGAAGACCAGCAGCAAGGCTTCTATGTGGATGGTTTGAAACTGGTGCCTTGTGATAGTTATGCTCAAATTGAGAGGCTCATGGAGCAAGGCACCAAAATAAGGACCACAGCTTCAACCAGCATGAATACCACCAGCAGCAGGTCTCATATGGTCATCACCATTCATTTTAAACAGGTACAGGAAAACCACAGTTGCAAACTAGCCAAATATGGCGTGCATATGCAACAAATTAGGCCCTTACTAGGCTCTTACTGTGGAGTTTCTGATTCCAGATAATTACAGCTATTCTAAAAGTCCATGAAAAATGTATGTTTCTTCAAAGACCGTTTTCTTAATCTATGGAAATTTGACCTATAGTATGTGTTTGTTTGTTTATTGGAAAGTGGTATCTGAATGGTGAGTTGAGCCACATAAGCTGAATTCTAAACCCTGAATCCAAATTAATGACATACTATTACTATAGTCACTTAATAGTGGCAGGGTTCCCACAACATGTTGAACACCATTATTTGTTGTGCGTATTATTTTTGTTTTATGTTTAATCTCTGCTAATATCAGCCTGTTGTATATTTTGATGGATATACTGAGTACGGCAACATCTCTTACACCAATAACAATAAGAGAATGATAACTTCAGGCATTTCTGAAATGCCAGGTCAACTCTGCCCACTTCCTTTCTCTGCAGATTTTTCTGAAAGATGAAATCACAAAACAGTCCATTATAAATCTAGTGGACTTGGCAGGGAGTGAAAGGCAAAAGTCCTCCGGATCAGAAGGCGACCGACTAAAAGAAGGAACACGTGTAAATCTGAGTTTGACCACCTTGGGAAATGTCATTAGGTACAAAACCTATGTAGTAATCTGATCTATGTATTGGGTCTTCCTCACAGTTTCATTAACATTAATTCTTCCAATAAAAAGTATGCTGACAAAACCTCTGCTGCCTTGCTACTGTGCCCCTCTCACAGTGCTGGTGACTGGTGATGTCCAGTTTTAATGCAAAACAACTTAAGAGTTGCAATCATTAGATTTCCTGGCTGCATTTTTGTTGCCCATCCTTCTGGTGGAAAAAGTCCCAACAATCACTGTCAGCCTGTGGTAACCTGGGTTCAGATTATAGCTGGCACAGCCTTAGCCACTTTTAAAATTACCTAAATCAGGGGTGTTAAACTCACATAGTCAGGGCGGCATCACATGACATATCAGGACTTTTCCCCCCTTCGCTAAACCAGGCATGGGCGTGGCTAGCGTGTAATGCATCTGACCCACCAGCCGGGAGTTTGACAACCCTGACCTAAATGATAAGTCACTAGCAGCAGCATTCCTCTGTGCAACTTACTATAACTCAGGCTATAGACCTAGTGTTCTTCTGAAGAAATTTGCTTAAACATGTGTCTTGTCCTGTATTCTTTTTTAATACATGGCATAGAGGGGCAGGCTGCAGCAGTCATTAGAGGTTGGATACAATCTCTGATCATGTCTTCCCAATTTTGTCCACAAGGCAATTCATACCATTCAAACTGTCCCAGTTTGTTGGGAGAAGAGGGACAATGTAAAATTGAATAAATATGCACTTAAATTGAATCCATGATGGGTTGTACAGGTCTTAAAAGTGACATTATCAGTTTATCTCTAAAAATGTTTAACTTTTACTGTGATTAACTGATGTCTTCAATACAGAAGTATAATTTTACCCCTTCATTGATAATATAATATTAATATACTATTAGTTTCTGTTGTCTAGCCTCATTGGAGGGTTGTGGGATAGAGGGAGTCCAGACATTGTTGTCTCCCATCTGTAATCCTTCTTCTGATGCTTCTTTATTTATGTATTTATTGGGGTGGGGGAAAGGACTAAAGTCCACTCTTTAGTCATTTAGTGTCCACTCTTGGCAACCTGTAGACTTCAACTCCCAGAATTCCATGCTGGCTGGGAGACTTAAAATTGCCAAGATTGGACAGCTCTGCTCTAAAGGGCTAAAATCAGAGTACAATATTTTTCAATTAGATAATGCCTCACTACTCGTGTTCCCAGTGAATGTCACTGGGTACTGTACAAAAACACTTGGTCTGGTCTATGTCCCCTTGATCTTCAATTGCATTTTTTTAAACAAAAAAATCTAATTGCCTTTTCCCATCTTCCATCCTCCTTTTAGTGCTCTGGCTGAAGCTGCTGTGGGAAAGAAAGTGTTGCATGTCCCATACAGAGATTCAGTTCTTACCAAACTTTTGCAATCTGCATTGGGAGGAAACAGTAGAACTATAATGGTAATGTGTTATTCCACCTATCCCGTCATGCGGATGTTGAAAATTATGTGTATGGAGTGTGGGACATCTACTTTCTTCCCATCTTAAACCATGTTTTTTTCCTGCTGATTCCATAAAACATCCACATGGTTTTCTTTAGTGACAGTGCAGAAATGCCTAGCATTGCTACCTTTGGGAATTTTGCTGTTTTACTTCCTATAACCAGGCCATTTCCTACTGGCACTAGTCAGGATTTGACTATCACAAGTTTTTCAAACTCATCTGTTTATATACATTATCTGTTTACTAAAGTAGCGCATTAAAATATATCAGGCACATGTGGACAAGAGAAATTGCTTCGCCCAACTAGGGTTGTTAAGCCCTACTGAAAGTGTTATTCTTCCTCTCGGTAAAGTATTCATTTGTATACCACCTTTATTATATTTACAAATAACTCGAGGTGAATATATCCACTATACCTTCCTATTTTCCCAACATATGATATATTGTAACAAGCTCCTTATATGCTTGCATGTGTTTATAATTGATTAGATTAGATATCCCTAGCCCAAAAGCCATAGAAGACAGAACCAAGTCAAAACTTACATTAATATTTAGTGATTACTGATTACAAATAATTGCCTGCAAAATAAAGTGCACTTGTAAAATTAATTCCCCCACCACTAAATGAAAACTCAAAGCATTATCTAATACCCAAGTTTACAAATGCAAGAAAAAAAGGGAGCTGCCTGTGCTTCTGTGCAATGTGTATTGACAGGAGGGCAGAGGTCGTCCCCGAGGCCACTCACTTGTGGGGTGCCACAGGGGTCGGTCCTCT
>JAPKID020006725.1:0-10529 GCA_026931265.2 Tropidonophis doriae | reverse complement strand
CCTTCCTTCCTGGAAAGCTAAATATCTTCAAAGAAAAAAACAACCTGAAACTCCAGTTGCCTCTTGAAAAAGCACCTTCCGGTGGAGATATTAAAGGCAAATTAGGTAACATTTCCCATAAAATGTCACAGGATCGGCAGTTACATTTTGCCACTTTGCTCTAGTGGTTTAAAGACTACAAAGTAGAAATCAGGAGAAATTGAATTTAAGACAGCCTTTAGGGTTTGACTTTGGGCCAGTCACTGTCTTTCAGACCAATTCACCTTACAGGATTGTTGTTGTGGGGGAAATAGAAGGAGAAAAGAGTATTAGGTATGTTTACTGCCTTGAGTTACTTAAAAAAAATAAGGCAATGTATGTATGTATGTGTAAATACATACATACATAAATTCCCTGATTATATTCTCTTGATGTATGTAGCACTTTTCCTCAGATTACCTATACAATACATACAACAGGGTAGATGATCTCTTAACATAGATATTATATGAGACACACAATAACTGCATGTTTCATACATTGATGATCTCTGGGGTAAATATCCCCCCCCCCTTTTGTATTCATCCTCTGAACCACAGAATTTAGTTCAAGGTAACTTAACAAGGTAAAACAGGCTGAGAATCTTGTTATCCTGACACCTGTTTCTCTTCTATTGGACCTGTTTCTTATTCAGCCCCAAAGTGAGGAAAAATAATTGGCCGAAAGAATATGATTCCAGTGTTTTCTATCTAATCAAGCATTTATGTAAAGCATATTCAAAACAACCCTACATAGTTACACAGTTTATTCTGCTTTTTCATCATACAAAAAATATTTTTCTCCACAGAAGCCATGTACAATGTGGCAAAATGCTAGCCCAAACTGACTGATTTTTTTTCCAGAATAGCTAGTGAATCTGAAATTTACCCTCAGGTAAGGAAGCAGCAAGCAAAGACAAACAGACTTAAATATCCATCTTAAAGCAGGGAAACATTTCTAGAAGTAATTTTTTAAAGGTTTTCTATATGCTATTGACAATATGCTGTTGGCAATAACTTAAGTAATCTTAGCTGCAAAAGGAAATTTTCAGGCAATAATTGTAAGAGCTAAGAAGATGAGTGATAATGTAATTTAGCTCTCAGGATATCCACTAATTAAAGCATGTCCAATTTGAGCATTAGTCTCAGGAGGATTTAGTCTCTGATCACCATCAATATGATCCAGCTTAAATGTTGTGTTATGTTCCAGGATGGGGTTGGACTGGATTGGCTTTGGCTATGCAGCTTTAGTAGCTTCTGGTGGATTAATTGGCTATGCAAAAGCAGGTAAGTGTATTGGTGTCTCCTTATTAGTATTAGTATTTAGTATTCTATGATCAAGTAGTCTCTTTGATCATAGAATTCTTAAAATGTAAAGTTGTGAAGTAAGAAGGGTTTTTTTATCTTTCCAACATGCATTTTTCAACCTGCATTCTGATAATAAGCTGCTGTTATTATTCTTGTGATAAGATGGTGTTTAACTGTTGCAGGGAATAGATTCCTCCTATTTGAGATACTGTTTTGGAGTGATAATCTCACAAAACAGCTTCTGCTGCTACATACTGATACCTTATAGTAACACCCAATTTTGTATGGTACAAGTGACATTGCTTTTGTCTTTATTAATTTATTGTTTTTTCTTTCTTGCATTTTGATCTACTGAAGAGTTCAAAGCAACCCAAAAGCTCTTTGGATAAATAGTGCTGAGGTCAAGCACTACAATTTATTGCTTTAATTAGTGTTTGAAAGATCCATATTCTAAGATCCATATTTTAAATTGTGAATGCCCCAACACTGCAAGTCTTCAAGAAGATTCGTGAAATGAAAAAAAAAGATTTTTTTTCATCAATTAATGGCACACTTTCAGTTTTAAAACTGATCTATGAAGTATGACTGATGGTTTCTTGAAAATCAATAAAGTTAATAATGTATTTTAATTTTAAATTTGAAAGAGAGAGAAAAACATGCTTTTTAATTGAAGTTTTCCTTTTCTGGAGTGCTTTTTTTTTTAAAAAAATTATTGAATAAAAATTAAAAACATTGGACATAGAGTACCTTTCTGGCTTTGTCATTTCCATATAGGAAACACAATATTTTTTCCAGGTCTTTACACTTATCTAATAGAAGATGCTATGAAGACTTATGCGTTCTTGGAAGAAGACTATATGTTTTCCTATCACTAGCACAAGGGCATTTTTAATAAATAACTACGAATCACATTATAAGTAATAAATAATATGGAACTGTGAATATCAGAGTAACTGTGAAAATCAGAATATTGCAACCAAAAATCCCTTAGCCTATCTTCTATTCTGAGTTTATCTGTATAAATTCCATCTGCCTCCCAAACCTGTAATGTGTAAATTTGCAGTATGGTAAGACTTTTTCATATCATAATCAGTTTTCCATCTGGTCCTCTGGCAGGATGTTAATTGCTCATCCTAGCTTCTGTTGTTTTGTTATTCTTGTCATTCATCTGAACTCCACTGTGGGTTAGAGATCTTATGGATAAAAATAAAAGCAATGATATTATCCATGCATTTAATACAACTGCTTGCACAACTTTTAAGAGACTTTTGAGTTTTAATACAGACATGTATTTCTAGAGCCTTTTGAAGTGTATTGGTAATTACAGATAGTCCTTGTTTAGCTACCAATTGCTTAGTGATAATTCAAAATTAAAATGGAGCTCTCCAAAAGGTACTTACGACCTGGTTTTGGAGTTCTGACAGCATCCCCCTCATACACACACATACAACCTGCAATCGTGTTTGGTTCACATTTATGGCCTTTTGTATCAGCCTATGATCATGTAACCTGTTAGAGTTCCAAGTAATGCATCCATTGAAAATAGAACTCTAAGGCAGGTAGATTCCTCAAAGAACAGTTTATTGGATACATCATATTGGAACAACTGGTGAAAACTGACTCTGAAAATTCCCACAGTTTTCACCTAATTAAAAAGTGAAAGTGTTTTTCTTCCCCCAAGTCATCAGTCACATTGTCCAATAGAGGTGCTGGCCAGTTGCTTGCTACTTCACTCCTCCTCTCCCAGCCACCAGTTGTAATGACCTTGGTTCCCACAGAAAAACTTTTTGTTTTGACTACAAAGCCTCAGTTAACTATTCCCCCCTCCCTGTACCCTTTTCTGCTTTGTGACAACCCTGAAGCCACAAAAATGGCCTCAGCCAGGTTCACTTCAGGGTTGACATACCATGATTTTGCATGGTTTTTGCTGGTTTCTGGCATTTCCAGTTTCTAACAAAAAAACAGCCATTGAATAAAATAGACTTGCTTAATGACCATAGTGTTCACTTAATGACCATAGCATTCAAACCCCAATTATAGTGTTTGCTTAATGACCATCGCAAAAAGATCGTAAATTTGGCATGGTTATGTGGTGACCTACTTAATGACTGCTACAATTTACAACCCTAATTCCAGGCTCAATTACGATTGTAAGTTAAGGACTACCTGTATGATATCAGTCTTTTTGCAACTTCATAATAGTCTGGTAAAGATGAAAGAGAAATGGCTCCATAAAAGGGAATCTTAAGGTCTTTTAATAGCGCTTATGATGCTTCGGTTCTGTAAATAGAATAGGAAACATTAACAATCAATATTGAAAGCCCTTGCAATTTGATTAACAGGACTGTTCCACAATAATTCAAAATATTGATTTTTCCTCAGTTTTTTAAGATCACCTCTCTCTATATAAATTCCTAATAGAACTAAAAATAGTCTCTTCTGCCGTTTTCATAGAATAACACAGGATAATCGTCTCCGAAAGCAATGCTCTCCAATGGTTTATTTTAATAATATCCAATGTGAAGTTTTAGGAAGAGAATGCTGAATTAGAGGAAAGCTGGAATATATTTTAAACTGTTTACCATTTCCTTTTTTTTTTTTGGCAAGCAATTAATATTCTAGATAAGTTTGTGAGAGCCAGCTTGGTGTTGTGATTAAGGCACCAGGCTAGAAATTGGGAGACAGTGAATTCTAGTTCCATGTTAGGCACAAAGCGAATTAGTTGAACCTGGGCCAGTCATTCCCATTTTTGGGAAACAGGCAGTGACAAATCACTTCCAAAAATCCTGCCAAGAAAATTGCAGGGACTAGTCCAGGCAGTTGCCAGGAGTTAAGATACTTTGAAGCTGCACGCCCAAAACTATAAGACCATGCTCTTTATATTTTTTAGTAGCTGATAACCTGCTGTTGTCCGGGTATTTATTTGTAGGGAGGAAATATCTGGACCAAATGTAATTTCTAATGTTGGATTTTCCCCCTTACCAGAGGGAGCCCTCTTGTAGAGTACTGTGAAGCTATTACCATGGCAATTGCACTGCACTATACAGTAGAAGTCATTTTACAGCAGTACAGTAGAAGCCATCTAAAGGCACAACCGATTGTATAGTAACAGAACACATACCCCAAGAGGTGTTGGGGATGTCTTAGCCCCCACAGTATTTGTTTCCAGAGAGTAAGTCATCTGTGTACCAAGTTTGGTTGAAATTGCTCCAGACATTCCAGAGTTATGTTGGAACACACACACACACACACACACACACACAATTACAACTGCCTCACATGTAATACTTCCCAGGTTCAAATCCCAGTAAGGGTATGGCTAGCTGATGAGAGCTAAATAGCTTGAAATAGATCTATACCAGTCTCCCTTTATTTATTTATCGGCACAAAACGTCACACACACACATACACACATTGCTTTAATTAGTTTTATTAACTGTTCAAGAAGAGCCTTTATTTCTCTTTCTTTAACAATATACCAACCATTTTTCCTTTTCTTTCTACTCCATTTTGTTTTTCTCCATGCTATCCTTTCCTTTTCTCCCTCCATTTATAATTATTTGGATATAACATCTTTGATAATATGGTGGAAATGATGCCCCCTGACTAGTGGTAACTAATGCTTCCTGTTTAATAGATTTTACAAGGAAATTAACTCCTCATTGAAACCTTTAAAAAAAATCCCAACCAAGGGTTGTAACAACAACAATACTATTGCCTGCCCAATGTCCCTTTCTCCTTAACAATGACAGTTCATTTTGTTTTTCAAGGTAGTGTCCCATCTTTGGCTGCTGGTCTTCTTTTTGGTGGGTTAGCTGGACTTGGAGCATACCAACTGTCTCAAGATCCAAAGAACATTTGGCTTTCTCTGAGTAAGTCTACCTTAAACAAATAGATACGTAAGACTCATCAATATAATTATTACAAACCTTTGATTTAGAATAGAATGACAGAATCGGAAAGGACCTTGGAGGTCTTCTAGTCTAACCCTCTGTCCAGGCAAGAAACCCTACACCACTTCAGACAAATGGTTATCCAACATCTTCTTTAAAACTTCCAGTATTGGAGCATTCACAACGTCTGGAGGCAAGTTGTTCCACTGATCAATTGTTCTGTCAGGAAATTTCTGTAAGTTGCTTCTCCCCTTGATTAGTTTCTACCCGTTGTTCTATCCTGAGATGCTTTGGAGAATAGTTTGATTCCATCTTCTTTGTGGCAACCCCTGAGATATTGGAACATCGCTATCATGTCTCCCCATGTCCTTCTTTTCATTAAATTAGACATACCCAGTTCCTGCAACTGTTCTTCATATGTTTTAGCCTCCTTTTTTTTTTTTTTACATTTATATTTATTATATTTGTATCCCGCTCCCATCTCCACTAGGGACTTGGGGCGGCGCACAAGGGAATAATAAAAACCATAATACAAAAATATAAAATGACAATATACACAGTTTAAAACTAAATTAAATCAATTTATAGACCCTTGAGCTAAAACCCTTGAACTAAAACCCCCATAGTTTTAAAATCCCCACTGATTGATAATTTAATACGGGCAGATAGAGTCAGGCCAGGCCAGCCTGGATGAACAAATGGGTTTTCAAGTGTTGGCGGAACAGGCGGAGGTCAGAGATGACACGTAGATTGGGAGGAAGGTCGTTCCAGAGGGTGGGGCCCATCACATACATAATTGATTCTTCAGCTACACTGCAGAAGAGAGGAACTAATTAGTTTATTTCTGGGTTCAATTCAAAGTGTTAGTGATCATCTTAAAGCCATTTCACCCCATAGGCAGTATACATTTCATCTGAGGTTATTATCAGTTTGCCTTGCCTACTCTTTTTAGCTAATTCTTATTAGAAATGTTTGAAAATACTTTTTAGATATTTTTCCATTTTTATTTGTATGTGTTTAATGTTATAAGCCATTCAAAGCAGATCTACATGGGATATAAATGTTAATATAAATATTCCTTATTGATCAAGATTACTCAAGCATTAAGTTATCAGGATAGCCAAATTATTTTTGTAACCTAAATTGATTGTAACTGTTGTAAGCCAGAAGGGGAACAAATCACCGTTAGTAAGCAATTATATCAGAGGAGATAAAGGCATTGACATTTTAAAATGAGGGAAATGTTTGTGATTTTTTTCATGAATATTTACTTTGATCATTGCTGCAGTATATATCTGTATAAAACAAGAACCTAAAATACCAAATTATAATATAACTTAATTAAAATATTTTTTAAGAATTATCTCAAAATTATAATATTCAGAGTTTGAATCTTAGTATTAGATTTGTGTCTAGTTTCCCAGATCCAGCAAATAAATGCACAGAATGTAGCTGTTTCTATATTACCCAATCAACCTGCTAAAAAAATGTTTATATAAAGATGACGGAATTGTGCAGCAGCTGTCCAGGTGAAGTCAGAGACACTGACACAAACTTGTCGTCTTTTGTATAAATAAAAATATATTTAACATTCAAATTTGCAGCAGTTTTTATCATCATCCAGAAAAGGAAGAACACAAGTTTGTCAGGAATATCATGAGGTAAATCTGAACAATATATAGAACAGGAAGAAGAAAAAGGAGGGAAAAAAGGGAAATTCCCCCTTTATACTTACAGCAACCAATCATTGCTTAGATTGCATCATGCATGAGTCAGCACTCTAACTAGTCATCTACAACTGTATGTTAGGCCCATTGTACACTTTATTGTTTGGCTACTAAATTCATTATCCTAACAAAAGTTCACTGTTTAAGAGAACTTAGTCCACTGATTTTCCTGCTCTAGAACCACAAGATAATTTCTGATAACAGAAAAAATGCAGTAGGTTTGTCTATTTTTTCATTAATCAAAAAACTGCTATTACTTGGTTGTTGTTTTTTAATTATCAGAGCACAATATAAATATATCTGGCTTGAATAAACCTAGCATGGAATAGGAATTGATAGTCATTGAAGCCCAATAGTGGAAAAGAAAATATAATTATGTTCTGTTAGATTAGCAATTAACAGGTGATAAAATAAGTTAAATTTTAAAATGTTGTGTTAGAGACTTAATCTGTATAGAAACTTTCTATAGTATATTGTTTTCTATTATCTATCCACATACTTAGATGTTATTGCTTAGATCCATTTATAGTTTTGTGAATAAAGATAGGATACATATTTGTGATAAATATTAATCAGAACACACATGCCATTTACTGTTTTCTCTATTTAGAAGATCCAAATGCTATGACTTTTTCAAAACTGACAAACCCCCTTCCATATCCATTCCATAAATACTGGATGTATCCACTATAAGTTGATTTCCTTGTAGTTATGTAAAGTACTGTATTGTTGTGTTGTGGCGTGCATTAAATTAGTTGTCATCCTCATTGTAGTGACAATCTGTCAGAAGATAATCTTTTATCTGATAATTAAGTGAACACTTAAACTAATGATGATACTAGATAACTATGATAGCTGCATATATTGCTAATATGAAAATATCTGGCTTTTGCCCACCCCAAAAAAATGTAAAGGCAAGGTTATATTCTTTAAGTTGAATAATGAGAGAATCTACTGTCTTCAGTTGAATTATATGACAAGCTACTTTTATAATAGGATCACCCTTATTGTGTTGTTGCTACTAAATCTTCTAGACTTCTAAGTCTTTTCTGTTCTACAGGAATATTAATAATGTGTTTTCAGTCCCATGGCTCATCTTAAATGTCCAAGTAGCCATATGTTACTTTCCAAAGCTGTGTTTTGGGCCATAGACTATATCTTAACTGGAGTAGTTAAGTATTCAGCAACATGTCTGGCACAATTTTAATAAAAATGGTTCTATTAGTAGTAATTATATTACAATATCAAAGCTGTGGTTCTGATATCTTTCTTTGAAAAAGTTAGGCAATGAATTGTTTTCTTGCTCTTCATGATTTCATTTGATTATAAACCAGTACCTAAAACTGTATATGCCTTTCAGCTTTTTTGTCCTAACTGATCCTGTGTTTGGATTTAGCCAGCCTTTGGGGGTAAAAATGAAATTTCTAATGTTAAAAAAATGTGATGCATATCTTAAATTGCACTGCAGCTGATGTCCTTGATAACATTAAGGGTTTCTTTAGAAGGTTGAAGAATTTATTTTCTGAATGCAAGTCTGTTAGCTCCCAGTTTAGGTAAAGGGAAAGAATTACTATTAAAGCAGATAGGCCTAGCCCAATCAGACTTAAATGTTTGTGCTTAATAGCTTGTCAGGATATGTTAATACATTTCTTGATATCACATTAATTTCATTTAATATGCTTTTTTGCCAATTTTGAATAATAATGCTTGAAACATTTGTGAAAAAAACTTAAATACTAGGTTATTAGTAGTGTACTCAACTAATGCCTATGAGTTGTATCAGTAGTCCTCAATTTATAATCACAATTGGGACCTAGTCAATAAGCAATGCAGTTAAGTAATAAATCAGCACATGACCAGACCCAGTTTTAAGCCAATTTTTACTGTGGTCATTAAGCAGATCACATGGCTTCT
The DNA here is from genome assembly GCA_026931265.2 of Tropidonophis doriae. Taxonomy (NCBI): domain Eukaryota; kingdom Metazoa; phylum Chordata; class Lepidosauria; order Squamata; family Natricidae; genus Tropidonophis; species Tropidonophis doriae. Next base: position 1,670 of record JAPKID020006725.1, on the reverse strand, counting down.
CCAACTGACTTTGCTTGACATCTGGGAAATTCGCGAATCATAATCATGGGCCCTTGTGACTCTGCAACTTTCATAAATGTAAGCTGGTTGCCAAGCGCCAGAATTGTGATCATGTGACTGCAGGGATAGTAGGATGGTCATAACTTCAAGGGCAGAGTATAAGTTACTTTTTCCAAGACTGTTATAACTTTGAATCCATTAGACTCAAGCCCAAGAGACAGAGAGACCCAATTGAGTTGAATCCTTTATTTGCTTATACCTAATAGACAGAATCTTGCCAGAATAAAGCTATAATTTTCTAAGCTTCTAAACATATCCTGAGAGGTTATAAGACGTAGGTGTCAAACTTGCCAAACCACGTTATGTTTCAGGACGTATTTCCCTTTGCAGAGCTGGGGTGGGCGAGGCCTGCACATGACAATCCAGCCCATGTGTGACAGCCTTGTTGTAGGATGAGGCTACTGTTAACCGTTTTTTTCTCTCACCTCTCCATCTCAGGACTACACAGATTTGATCCAGATCTCAATCTGGGAAAGTTCTGAGTTGACAAAATCCTTCCCCTCTGCTGCTGCAGGTGCACATTCCACCAAAGAACCACGATTAAAAGAACAGTTCTAAGTGGAGAACCACCTGTCAAACTATTTTATATTTACAGCACCTGGCCAAAGAATCTAAATTATTTGTAAACACATACTAAAACAGCAACAAATTCTAATAATTCTGGAATAAAAGACAAAACTGATAGGCTTGTATGAAAAAAATCTCATTTGGTATAATGACTAGGTTGGTATGCCACTATGCCAGCATTTAGCTACCACATTCAGGTTACAAAGATGCACAGAATTTGTCTAAAATGGACATTGTCTTGCTCTTTTTAAATTAAGAAAAGGTTTTGACAGGATAAATGCTTCTGTACAGTTGCCTTGTTCTTTGATAAGTCAGATTTTACACTATATTTGCAGAGATATTGTATGTTAAAGATTTATGGGGTATTAACAATGCCTAGGGTTCCTAGAACATGACTAATCATTGCCATATGCAAGAAATAATTGGGATATTTAAAAAATAATTTCCTATAATTTCAGCTTTTATCAGATATTTTCATTGTGCTCATGGAGATACCCCAAAATATACTTCATCTGCAAAAATTGATAACTCTCTTACTTTTGATAATTAGCTCTTTAACAGTATGAGAACCAAAACAGCTGTGTAAGAAAATTGTCTAACCATAATATTTGCCTTAATTTGGAATATAAAATCCCAATAACGTGAAATGTTTTTTTTTTCTGTGCAAGGACCTAAGCAAGCCTAGTTATAGAGTCTGTCTCCTGTCATTGGAGACAGACTGCATTTAGGGAGAGACAAATAACAAAGACTAACATTATGGCAATATGAATGTTAAAGCACCAGAGTTTATTTGGTAATTCTACAGTTTATAAAAGAGGGGCGGTTATTCATAATGTTGGGATAGAAAATGTATGCTCTTCTGCTATAGTCAGGCAAACCTAGTTTTGAATTATGAACACCGAGGTATCTTTGGGGACAGGAAGTTTAATTCACTGGGGCTGGTTTAAATTAGGATAGATTGGATTGATATGCTGTGTGTATAACCACAGCAAATGCTCTGTGAAATAAGAATAAAGTTTAAACCTTCCCATCATGCAACATTG
>JAPKID020006724.1:0-10530 GCA_026931265.2 Tropidonophis doriae | reverse complement strand
TGCAACTTTTAAGTCTGAAGGACTTCAGCTCCCAGAATTCTCCAGCCAGCTGAAGTCCTTCAGACTTAAAAGTTGCAAAGTTTACCCACCCCTGAGTTACGCTTTACTCGGAGTTTCCTCGGGTGAGGCTCTTGCATTAAGCTTTTGTGTTCAGAAGGGCTGCGTGTTATCTCCAGAAACCGAGATGAAGAGTTGGGGGAAGCCGAGGTTACGAGCGGATTTAATCACAGCTGATCTGCGAAGGAAAACTTCTCTTTGTTTGAAGAAAAAAAAAGGGGGGGGGGCGGAAGGGATGCGAAAGAAATTTGGATCCGGCACCCTCATGCTCGGCTCTTCTAAAATCCCGCGAGTTTTAATGACACTTCACCAGCCAGTTGTTTTTGGGTTTTTTTTCCTGTCGGAGTTTGGGCCTCTCTCTAGAGTTGCAACCGATGGGACATTTCTGGCCCTTTTGAGTTTCCTCCTTCAACTTTGTACAATGCAACTTTGTGCATTGACATAAAATGGTGGAAAAGTTCTAAATAAGATGGCTGCCTCTCTTTTTTTCCCCCTCCTGATATTTCAACACTCTCATGACAAAATCTGGTAAAACTGTTTTTCACAATGCAATCTGGCTCAAAGTTCACAGTTGCTTAATTTATCCCTTTATTCTAATTGTTTTGTTTCTTTCTAAATTGTAGTTCAGATTCCTAATTCTTACAATTGTTCCATGATAGTTTTGTTAGATTGTAGCCATTATTTTTGTTACATTGATTTCACCAAGTATAACTTCATATTGAAAGTTTGGTGAAAAAGTAAGACAAATCCTAATTTAGAATCTTAAAATAAAACCTTTAGAACAATCAACTAAAATACAAATTCTTCTCTGACATTTCTGAACACAATTAAAATGGATTTATATCTACAGTATTTAAGCTCTGGCCTTTAATGACGATTGTGCAAAGAATGAACTGATGTCTAAAGAAGGGTCCTGTGCACAGCCACAAATTATTCCAGATTTATAGTCCTCGGCATGTTGATGCAGTCGAGAACTGATGACCACGAGATGCTTAACTATAATGCTGGTGCACTGCTAGATATATGGATGCAACTTTCACTGCTGTATTCCACTTTTTGGATGATGGGCACCATTGGAATTTTGAAAACCCTCAGCTAAACAACTGTCAATATTAGAGAAAAGCTATTTTTTCACCAAATGTTTGGCTTCAGCAATTGCATCCCTTTACCAGAAAATCAAATGAGTTGGACTGTGCCTCTACAGGATTCCAACTATCTTCTTTCTTTTCCAGGACAAATATTGTATGACTATAAGAAAGGGATGGGTGGACATAGTAGGCATAAAGAGGTATCTTTGGATTTAACTGGCACTGAGTATATGTTCAAGACCTCTACACATAGTGGAAATGGTTTTTCCCCATGACCTGAGGGAGTAAATGGCTTTACATTTTTATCTTTACAAAGTAAAGTAAAAAATAGAAAGTAAAAAATAGAAAACTGTTTCACTTAACGACCCTGGTGTTCACTTAACAATCACTGAAAACAAGGTGATAAAATTGTTCACTGGCTCTAGGACTGCCACAACTGTAATTCCAGCCTTAATTAGGATCATAAATCAAGGACTACCTGTATTATAGCTTTTCCCCATCCTGAAGCTTTCATAATGGTGGCCAGAAATTCTGGGACATGAATTCCTATATTTATAACCAACTGTTTCAAAACAATTAAGGGATATTTTATAGTATGAAAGTTAAATATGTTTTAATATAATATGAAGTAAATAATGAAGTCTTATTCTAGCATTGATGTAAAGTTTCAAGAAATTAATAACTACTTAAAAGAGAACTATCCCTTAAATTCAAAAGAAGCTGACCTATTTTCCCTTTGGTAAATTAGCTGGCACTTTGCCTTTTAGTTTATGGTAAAGAAGAAAGAGGAAACCTTACTAATTTCCTGTCTGTCTCTCTCCACAGCGTGAATGCATCTCAATCCATGTTGGCCAAGCCGGTGTGCAAATTGGCAATGCATGTTGGGAGTTGTACTGCTTGGAACATGGCATTCAGCCTAATGGCACAATGCCAAGCGACAAAACAATTGGTGGTGGAGATGACTCATTCAACACCTTCTTCAGCGAGACGGGGGCAGGAAAGCATGTTCCTCGTGCTGTATTTGTGGATTTGGAACCAGCAGTCATAGGTAAATATGGTTTACATGGCTGCAGTAAAAGGGAAAAATGTGGAAGTGGTTTAACAGAAAGGCTAAGATGTAAACACCTCCTGTTTTATATATTGCCTTCTGGAATTTATAGAATTGTGTTATCCCTACTATATATATTTGGATCTAAGCATGGTATTTCCAAATTCTAATCTGCTTTATTTTATTTAGATTTTGATACTTCATTACTCTTGAAAAATCAGATAGTGTTTCTCTTTGCCCTCTGCTACTGCATATTCTCATGATTAGTTTGTAGCTTTTGGAGTACTTGGCACAATGAATCATGTTCCTATTAAGTTTCCAGTTAAGATATAGATTAAAATCTGCAACTAGGAAATAAGAATATGTATATGCTCTTTCAATAAACTTATTTCCCCATCTATTTCACATAAGGGAAATCCCAGGTAGCAAACAAATTCAATCATATTCAAGAGAATCTTAAAATTAAATGAGATTTTTTAAAGTTTAAACATTCACAATAAAAATTGAAAACTAAATTCATTTTTTAAAAATGAGTACACTAAATATTTTTGATTTAAAATGTATACTTTTGAAACCAGAAACCAATATTTCTATGAAGGGAAAATATAAATGATTGAAATATATAATTAGTATTTCCTTATCAAACTTAAAACCTGTACTGATTTGTGAATACAAAATTGATTATTTACAGAAGACTAGAAATTGCTTAGAAAGGAAAATAAAACCATTTTAAAAATAGTTTTTCAGTCTTCAAACCTCTGCAGGATATAATTTCTAATACCTTACTCTTATATTGATAATTTTATGTAGGTTATTATGGTTTATAATACTCTATAATACTCTGAACCAATTAGAAAGTAGAATGTGAACAATATTTTCTAGGTTTTCACTGTAGAATAATGTATATTCTGTTGCAGATGAAGTGCGGAATGGGATATATAAGCAACTCTTCCATCCTGAACAGTTGATTTCTGGCAAGGAAGATGCTGCTAACAATTATGCAAGAGGTCACTACACTGTTGGAAAAGAAATAATTGACCTTGTATTGGAGCGGGTTAGGAAGCTGGTATGTACTAATGTTTTAAACCTTTCAAACATACACTAACATTTAGCTTGAGCATAAATCAGGGCACTATCTTAAATTGGGCTCAAGAATGCAGTTATCGTCATATCAATATAACCCTGATCTTGCAACAACGTTACCATGACAATCAAGGGGGAACCTACAAGTGAAGAACTTACCAGAGCCAAAAGTTGTTGGAACTACTCTTTTTTCTGTACATTTTTTCCTTTTTGACTTCCCTTTCATTCTTTTCTGATACTATCTTCTCTCTTCCCCTTCCTGTGTTACCTCGGGTCTAAACTAATAACTTTTGAGATTAATCCAAGACTCCTTCCTTACAGATCACAATAACAATTTCTTGGCAAGGAAATTGGCAATAAAAGAAAAGGGCAAACCTATAAGACATAAATCTTGATTGTACCATTGGAATGTGTAATATGCATATTCTTCTTTCAGGCAGACCAGTGCACCGGTTTGCAAGGGTTCCTGATCTTCCACAGTTTTGGAGGAGGCACTGGTTCAGGTTTTACTTCTCTGCTGATGGAACGCCTTTCGGTTGATTATGGAAAGAAATCAAAACTCGAATTTGCCATATACCCAGCTCCTCAAGTTTCAACTGCTGTTGTTGAGCCATACAATTCCATATTAACTACGCACACTACTCTTGAACATTCTGATTGTGCCTTCATGGTCGACAATGAAGCCATCTATGATATTTGTCGAAGGAATCTAGACATTGAGCGCCCAACATACACCAATCTCAACCGCCTCATTGGTCAGATAGTTTCATCCATCACTGCCTCTCTCAGATTTGATGGTGCCTTAAATGTGGATCTGACAGAATTCCAGACAAACCTGGTGCCTTATCCCAGAATTCATTTTCCCCTAGTCACATATTCCCCTATTATTTCAGCAGAGAAAGCCTATCATGAGCAACTCTCTGTTTCTGAGATCACCAATGCTTGTTTTGAGCCATCCAATCAAATGGTGAAGTGTGATCCTCGCCATGGCAAGTACATGGCCTGTTGTATGTTGTACCGTGGAGATGTTGTCCCCAAGGATGTCAATGCTGCCATTGCTGCTATCAAGACAAAGCGTACCATTCAATTTGTAGATTGGTGTCCTACTGGTTTTAAGGTAAGTATTGCTGATGTGTGTTGCAAATGGCATCTTGTCTAAATGTAGATTTCTGAATAAATGTAGTAGAAACATGCAACTTGGAAATGGTATAAATAGCATCATGATTTACAGTGCAATTAAGATTATATTTAAAAGCATAGCAGCTGGAGGGTTTTGCTTATAGTTCTGATAGTTAGGGTTAGATGCTATGGTAGATATATAGAAACTGCATGCAGGATTATGCAAATTGAACTCCCATTTCTTTAACAGCAGAATTGTTTTTGGCAATAATGTTGGGATATTTTCTGACAAATGCAAATAATTAAGAGTTTTGCTTTATTTCAAATTTTCTATGAAAATGGCAATAATTTAATAGATTATACAGATCCAGCTGTGTTGGTGCTTAAAGCACAGAACAATCTTTATAGGATTTCTGTTTTCTATGTAAATGCAGCGCATTCTGATATGCAAATGTAGAAATGTTACATACTACTTGGATGTAGAAAAGCCTAACAATGTCTATTTCTGTAACTATAGGTGGGTATAAATTATCAGCCCCCAACAGTAGTTCCTGGTGGTGACTTGGCCAAAGTCCAACGTGCAGTCTGTATGCTCAGCAATACCACAGCCATTGCAGAAGCTTGGGCCCGTCTGGATCATAAGTTTGATTTGATGTACGCCAAGCGTGCTTTTGTCCACTGGTATGTAGGAGAAGGAATGGAAGAAGGAGAATTTTCTGAGGCCCGAGAAGATTTGGCTGCCCTTGAAAAGGATTATGAAGAAGTGGGCACTGACTCCTTGGATGGTGAAGATGAAGGTGAAGAGTATTAAAACTCTTTAAATATTGTGAGGCTATTGCCATTTGCTACTTTGCCTGTATTAACCAAGAAAATGCATTTTTACATCTCCAATGTAAACATTTAGCATTCCACGATAAAGTGCTTGGAATAAATTCATATAACCAAAGAAATTTGATCAGTTGTTAATACAAGCATTAAACGTTTAGCTGGGATACAAATAAAATGATCTTGCATATCAATATGGAGTGGTCTTATGTTCTTAAACAAATACATTTTTTCTATTTTTTAACTAGAAAACAAATCCATTTTTTTTACTATTTCAACAAAATATTGCTTGCATAAAAAACATGTTCTTAAAAGAATGTCACAAGTATCCTTTATACATGTTTATACATAAATATCTATGTATCACATGCGTTTAACATCTGTTCAATTTAAACATTCTAATTTTTTTCATCATATAGTGCTATTAACTTAAAAGTCAACTAGTCACATCAAAAGTTACATAATTCAAACATATATTTCCAGACTTTCTCTAATCCAAAAATGCACAATACTTCTCCCCCACCACTATATCAATAGCCTTCAGCAGCAAAAACCTTGCCTGTACCCCTGCCCAACATATAAGCTCCACATATCTTATGTCCCATCCAGATTCTCTAAAGAAGAGAATTTGGGTATAGTAGCAGCCTTTGAATCATAGATGGTGCCTTTTTAATTAAGATATTTAATCTAATGAGCTGGAATGGTAGAAAAATTAATCACAGTGATAATACCAATCATCTGGGATGAGCCCACTTAGATTTCTATATAAAGTGACAAGTATTAAATAAGGCCTGAGAGTATCAATCAATGCTGTGAATTGCAGGAGTTAAAGAAAAGTAGTGATCTAGTAAATCATGTTTTATTTTTATGTTTTCCATTCATTGTAGGACAAAACTAGTTTTCAGCTTTCAGAATGAATACTAAATGGTAAGCACAGAAATGATAGTTCTATTCCTGCTTGTTACATGTCTATTAAATACACATTCCACATCTAGGTTGGTATTAATATGTAGATGACACCCTGTTACATACTTCCACCTTCACAGCCAGGCAGAGATGCAGTGAAGGGTTCTAACTTGCTGCCTACATCCTATTAGGAACCAGATAGGGAAAAAGAGCAGCTAGTTTGTGGAAAGGTTGCTCTTGGGAATAAACACTGAACGGCACAACAGTAACAAGCATTAATTCAATTTTTATATAAATTATGCAAAGCTTGCATGTACGTTTTCCTTGAATAACTTTAGTTAACAAGGGGACAGAATCTGGAAAGATTTGTTGAATGTCCATGATGTCATTCAGACATTGCCAATTTACGCAGGTAGGAAATATTTTCAGTTAATGGGTACGCATGTCTGCCATAAAGCACAAGGTCAGATATGCTATCAGTTACATAAGGCAAATGGTGATGGGTACCTTGCCAACCTCTAAGCCTCAGAAAAGATTCTATCAACCTGGGTTATATTAGCAATTCACATTATACTACATTACCAAATCTAAAAGGGATCCAATGTAAATCTAAAAGGGATCCAACCAAAGGGTAATTTAATGGATTCAGAATTCTGTAACAGATCATTTTTAATGTTCTAAAATGTAGCAGGTATCCACATCATGATGATCTGAATTCAAATAATTTAGAATGAATCTAATCCCCAAACCCATTTAACACCCTCTTTATTAACCTGGTCACAGAAGGCAGCTGTTAGTAGTTGGTGTTGACTGTTCTCAAGAAAACTGAACAGATTAGTAGTACTTGGTTGGGAATGCACCAAGAAATCTTTTAACTATAGAACATTAGAAGCTTTTAGAAAACTGGAAGGAGGCAATATGCGTAATTCTTTTCACACAACCAGTGCAGCATCCATATGGCCATATGATCAACATTAGGACATTGATTCATAAATACGAACCAATATTTATGACAGTTGCAGTGGCCAGGAGTCAAGTAATCACCTTTTGCAACTTTCTGACTAGCAAAGTCAATGGGGAAGCCAGATTTACCTAACTTCAGTGATTCACTTAACTATGGCAAGAAGGGTCTTAACATGGGACCAAACTCACTTAACTTGCTGAGCAATTTGGGCACAATTGTGATCATAGGTTGAGGACTATCTGTAGCAAAAACTTCTGTATTCTTACAAAGGAAATAAATACTGTAGTTGGATAATTTTAGTCGCCAAGAGTTATGCTCAACCTTCCAAAGACTTCCAAGAATAAAAGTCTTGTCTACATTACAAAATAGAACTTTTGTGAAAGAGACAAATTTACAGTGGGTGAAAGTGTTTTTATTTTGCATTTATTGGCATTTATATTACCCTCATCTTAATGGATTTACAGTAATGTGCTTATTAAAGCATGTTAACCACACTTAACTATGAAATCTTGTCTTTAGACATAACAAATTCTCACTCCTCCACCCACATTTAAACAGTGTCCTGCAGAAACCTGTTAAACCTGGTTATTATTCTTTTTGTATATGCTATTTTCATGCTGTTCTCCATCTAATTTCCTGCTGAGGTCTGATGAATGTCAACTGTAAATGAGTATATTTTGCAAAGGGGTGCTTAAAAGGGATTAGCCCTTCGGGTTTAAATTGTGCACTGTTTTTGATGGATATATCTTCCTTTGAAGTATAGTTGGGGGAAGGGAAGTCTGCCTCTAAAAGAGAATCTGGTTAGACAAACTGCAAGTTCCTGTCACTGGAAGCTATTTCATCTGATGTCTAGTGAATCTGGCCATTATTGTTTTGTTGAGCTAGTTGTGTCATTTAAAAAAATAGCATAGATTAAGTAATAAAGAGGATTAGAGGTAACCCAAATTTAATTTTACTTTTGTGTTCAGGAAAATACTCATGGTGATTGGTGCACATTTGTCCTACATTTCACCTAGCAATGATTGATAGTGTGGGGAAAAAATGCCATCTGCATTAACAATTTTCTTTGTCATTGCCCAGAGCAGAGAGAGCTTTTTTAAATATGTCACTTTTCAGTCACAAGTTGTTCTTGGCAAAAACAAATCAACTAAAACACTTATAATACTTCTGAAAATAGGTCAACTTCTTATTTACAAAGTTGGGAAGCACAGAACAGAATGGATTCAATGAACAATTATCTCCAAACTGGTTCTTCATTATGTCTTGCAGTTCTATTTCCCCATGTTCCAATCAACACAGCCTTTGGCTAGTCTGACTCGGAGTGATGATCTAAATCAGGGGATGTCAAACTCATGCCATCACATTTTCATCATGTGAAATATCGCAACTTTCCCCCCTTTTGCTAAAATGGGAGTGGCCGTGGCCAGTGTGCAACACATCCGGGCCAAATGATTTGACACCCCTGATCTAAATGTTTTTCAACTTCAGCAACATTAAGATGTAGCTGGGAAATTCTGGGAGTTTAAGTCCATGCATCTTAAAGTTGGTGGGTTTGTTTGTTAAATTTGTATGTCGCCCATCTCACCCGTATCAAGCAACTTGAATTAAATCATCTGGAAGTACTAGGTAGAAGTATGCTATAACATATTTCACTTTCTCAGGGGAAAATAACCACTGAGTGCAGTTCAGTGTTAGCATTACTTATTCAATGCTGGTTTGAGAAAAGTCATAATATATGTATCAGATTTATATCATGCATTATTACAAACCAGAATGACTGGATTGGTACATCTTGTTTAACTCAAAATAAAAACACAGTTGTTTACTGAAATATGTTAATACAGCTACGTAAAAAAAATGCTACCAATTAACATTGTTTTCCCTGTGGATTTTATTAGATAAATTCCAGACTTGACTAAGACTTGATCCAGCCAATGAATTTTGCACCAATTCCTCTGCTACCTTTCCAAAATAGATGAACTGTATTCTTTCACTGTATAATATTATTTTAAACAAGTAAAGTAGCAATGGAGAATACCTCCTGATGAAATTATGATCCTTTCCTTGACATTTGTGTCAGGTCCATGCTTATATCTTTGATTAAACATCTAACATTCTACTACTTCTGTTGGAGCACACTGTCTTTAAAACTGTTTATATTTTTACTTTTATATACATACTATTACTTTTAATATATAATTTCATTACAATCCACGAAGCCACCCATTTTAAGTATATTGCTGCTCTGTTAAGTACTTAGATAAGAAAACATTTTTTAAAAACCCTTTAAATGCTTTTAAGGTCTTGCATAAGTGTTTCATATGTGCGGCTCTGGATTATTCTCCTTTAATCTTGCACTGAATATGCTTCTTTAGATTTCTGAGCCACTAAATACTTCTGGAAGGTATTTGCTGCATGAACAGATTTCTATCCAGTTGGCTTCTACATTAAGGTGGTACAGTACTGCAGCAATTATTACCACAATCAGATCCTTCTAAAGACAAGTTTGGAGTTTGTGGAAGAGTTTGGTGCACAAAAACAGTTCTGCTCACCACAGCATATTTCAAGCTTTTTGGTACAAGACTACTAATATTTGCTTTCATGAAATAGGATACTGATCAAGCATTAAAGTGAACATTCCTTTCTATAGCCCTTAGGCCAGAAAGAAAGTTGAAATTAACTTTCCATATAAGCTCTAGTACTGTATTCTCTTTAAGAGAATATTGCCAGAAACATTAAAATTCCATCCTTTATTGAATACAGGCCTGAAATGTGACTGGGTGACTTTGGGCCAGACTCTCTCTCTCAGCCCAACCTACCTCACAGGATTGTTATTGTAGGGAAAATAGGAGGATAAAGGAATATTAGGTATGTTCGCCACCCTGACTTATTTGTAAAAATAAATATCTGCTACTTAAAAGATAAAAATGTGTTTCTCCCATTCCACACATGGAAGGAAATTCCAGAAATAGGTGAACTTTGCTTTTCCAATAGTAGAAAAATGGTTTCCCCCACTGCAAGATAAAGGGTTATAAAATGAGTGAATGGAAGACTGCAAAGCTTATTCAACATCTTACTGTTCTCCATGCCACAAGATCTTCCTGCCCAATGGCAACATCTTATTTTTTCTTAAACCTGAGAACTCCACAGACATAAAGTCAATGCTATTATTTAAAACTCCTTAATACAATTGTGCCAGTTCAGGTACAATTGTTTTACTTAGCTCACACTTATTTGCAAATTCATGCATTTAAATATTTCATTAAAGCTACAAACGTTGCTACAAAGAAGAAGACAATAATAAACACATATAAATAACTAAATAAGTATGATTCATTACTTATTTTATTTTTATTTTATTTTAAAAATTTATAGACCGCACCCTCTCCCCCTAAGGGGACTCGGGGCGGTGTACAGGAATATTAAAAAGCAATTACAAT